>JALIZH010008318.1:0-70127 GCA_030522465.1 Rhipicephalus appendiculatus | reverse complement strand
TGGATGTAGGCCCGTAGCCAGGGGGGAGGGGGGGGGGGGTGCTAGGGGCTCGCCGTCTTTACCCCCCGAAATTCGTTTGAAGGGGGGGGTGTTTTACCGAGAATAAATAATATATGGGTTTTTCAAGGTCTTCAACAAGTGCCCCCCCCCCCCCCCCCCCTCCGAATAAAATTCCCGCCTACGGGCTGCCTGGATGTTTGAAAATTTCCCATTCCACATAGTCTAACTCAAGATGGTCGACTCGATTACTTCAAGGGGTTGATACTACTGGCGCGGAAAACACGGAATACTTTAGTGACGAACTGACAAAAAAATCTCTAAATATTCATTTATTATTTACTTTACAGTACTTATTCTCTTTAAAGCCGGTGAGTATGTAAGGTGCATCCACCTTGAAATTATATTCAGGATGACACCAGCGCCCATAGGCATTTACTTCCAAAGAGTGCGATTAAATACTTGTGAGTTCTGCAGCTCCATCCTCGTGCTTCGGGCACAGAAAGCGAATAATTTGCTCGCACCACAATCACGCATTTCTGTCCAATTGGAAGCACTTTGAAAACGAACGTGCTGCGATTCACCCATTAATTCTAGAGTTCATTAGTTTTACTTAGTCAACTATTTAAAAAATTAAGCGTGGCCTTACCTGACAACCTCGTAAAGGCCACTGTACAGCGGAGCTGAAGAACACGTCAGGGATGAAATGCAAAGTGATGCAAAGCTAGGCGAACATAGGCGCGGTTTAGCATTGTAGGAACCTCCTCTCCACTTGACCACCTGCATGTCTCCAACCTCCAACTTGGCTCCCTCCTTTTCCTCCTCCTCACCCTCATCCTCACTTCCCTTTCACATTCCTTGCTAATTAAATTATACATGTCTACGCTCTGCTTTTAACCTATCCCCTCCTTCCCACCCCCTTGCTGTACTACACATGGTTATGCTATGCTTGAGCCTATCCTCTCCTCCTTTCTATCCTTCGCTAGGCTGCGGACGGTATTCCTCCTGTTAGAGCCCAGCTCTAACGGGACACTAGGCGAAATTAATACATTTCTATCGGTACACGTCACGCCCCACGTTCTAATCAATATTATTTAAAGTGTTGCGAAAACTCCGGTGCTATGTTAATTAAGTATACAATTTATAGCGACTTCAGAGCAGAACAGGGAATTCGTTGATTGTTTCTAACCTGAGCTGACAGGTCCTCAACGGTGCACACTTGGGTCATCGTGAACGGTGACGGATCTCACGCCGGCCACGACGACGTTCTTGGCGAGCTCGACGCCCAGACCTCCTATGCCCGAAATGAGAACGTCAGATCGGGCCATGCGCATTATGGCGTCTCGGCCTAGAACGTAGGTGAAACATGTGTTTTTCTAAACTCCCTATTTAAAACGCGTTCCAAGTATCATATGCACCGCTGGGGGGGAGTGGGGGGTACTATCGCCCCCCTCTGAACGTTTCTACAATGGAGCTTGAGTGCAAAAAAACAAAAAATTCCGTGGCTGAAAGCAGTTAAACCAAGCCTGTCGAGCTACAGCAGCAACTACTGCGGAAAGCATGCCACGGCGGTGGGCCGCATGTCGGCACCCCTGGAAGGCAAATCAACATTTCTACCGCGCACTCACTGCGCCTTCAGACCGACCGTGGCATTTCTCTTCGTATTCCCGGTGCGGGACGCACGGTACAGAAGTTCAGGTCTCGAGGCGTGCGCGCTCGCTCGCCGGTTCGCGGCTATCGCCGACCGACGGAGCAGGCTGCGCGAGAGAAAACAACAAACCGGCAATGCGCATGTCCGTTGCTATGACGACGGACGGGCGAGGAGTAAGATCAGGAAATTTACGTTGGCTAAGTTTAGAGGTCAAACGCATGCACAAAATCGGTTACTAGGCTTGTACCGGAGGTAGAGCTCTAAACACAGGAGAGTGTTTAGAGCCCTGCTTTCTGCGGTACTTTGACTTCACTTCCCAAGGTATTTGCGGATCATTATGAACACTTTGCGTCGCGAGCTATAGAATGTCATGGAAACAATTAAAAGGCATAAATATCGATGCGTACAATCAGGTTACGCGCTTGATGAATAACAAAACTGAAACATTTGTCTCAGTATCAGCGAATGGGGAGTCTCTATGCGCATCGTATGCATTGGTGAAAGCACGACGCACATGGCGTCAAGTAATATTCCAAGTTCCTAAGCGAAGTGCAGCATTAAACGAAAAAAAAAAACCCTGTTCGGGCTGTCTTCTGCATTGGTCATAAGTTCTCATAACATTACGTTCGCTCTCAAATGCCAGCCAGACGTTGGTTCATTCAGCCTCACAGAAATCAGTGATGGTTAAGCCGTCAACTTACAGCTGTCTAGAGTACAAGCGCTCGTCAATGTCAGGTGGCGTTTGTTTTCCGTGATCCTGCGCAGACAGGGTAGCAAAGGTCAGACAAAAAAAGACAGTCTATTGGCGAACACGATTACTAGAACGTTTACTAGAACAAATAGACACTCGGACCTCAATCACAAGGAAAGGAGGGCTGGCGAGTTAATTCTAGCATCGTGTCTTCTGAACATCGTCTACGTGTATTTACGTAGTATACCGAAAAGCATACCTAGGCAGTCTCAGCTATTTCCCTGCACAGAAAAAAGTTATATATATATATATATAATATATATATATATATATATATATATATATAGCGATGGGAAGAGCCTGAAACACGTCGAACAATATATATATATATATATATATATATATATATATATATATATATATATATATATATTGTTCGACGTGTTTCAGGCTCTTCCCATCGCTTTCTCTTCTTTCCTGCCCAACTCAAAGCATCGCCTCTGAGATCGGCTTTTAATACTACGAAGGAGCTACCTTAGAGCTCGCTTTAAGCGGTATGCGATGCGGAAGGAATTCTGTACATGCTCATGCACACGGCCACTGCATAAGAAGAAAAGTTTATTATCATTGTTTTCAGTTTTTTTTTTTGTTACTGAGTGACGTGGCGTACATTAATGTGCCTAGCAGACGCTCTGTATCTATATGTACCACATTTTGTACAAAAAGCACGTCAACTTTTCAATAATGGTGACTAACTATTGTGAAATAGAACAAGCTTTTGTGGTGGTATTTAACATTTTATTGACTTGATTAAGAACGGTTCTGCAAACTACCGTAAAGAAATAAATAAATAAATGTGAATTGACTAGAATATATATTGACTGGGTTTTTAAAAACTATGGTCCTTAAAAACGAACCTTAGAGGCTGTGGTTTGGCGCGCTACATGCGCCAGAAATAATTGCGACATGCGAAAGCCTCATGCCCACAGTCTTTTGATCATTATAAAAAAAAAATTCGCCGCCCCTCAAAATTCCCTGCAATATCGCAAAGATTCCCTTTTTCCATTTCGTCCAAAATGACTGTCGAAAATTCCCTGAACAAGGGAAAATTCCCTGCACGGAACATCACTGACTCACCTTGTTTTACTTGCATATAGCATTCGTCAGTGCTCTTGTAGTGCATGAATTTATAACATTGTAGGCGGGAAGTCGCGCGAGCTAGCGATATAACACTGAGTAATCTCAAATTGGCCAGCGCTGCGCCGCTTGTTTTTGTACGTTTGTTGATAGATGGCAGCACTCTCCAAGCGATTTGTTTGTTGACCGGTGTGAGAGCAAGTTCTGCGCGCCCAGATAACGTTGTGACGAGGACTAATCGAAGTCGTTCGGCGGAGGAAATTCTTCAGATTGCTTTCAGCAATGATGTTAAGAGGAACCACCTTGACGACGAGGATTTTTCACTGGACGGAGAAGGCTGTGAAAGCGCAGAGTGTGACAGCGACGATGAACGATCAGCTGCTAACTCACGAAGAGCGAGTTGTACTTCACGTCCCCTCGCGCGCTAATGTTTTCTCACGCTCGTAAGTCACTTTGATAGTATTTAATGTATAGTATCCTTCAGCGAGATCAAAATAAAAACATAGTTTTTCTTGTACATTGCACGTAGCGCAATTATTGTGGATATTATCGAGCGCCGCATTCCGCCAAAACACTCGAGTTCGGAACAGGGAAGCGAAATGGTTAGATCGATGAAACGTGCAGTCACGGTCACAATACAAGCCTATCGGCTAACTTCCCCTGTACTTCACCGGTACCTTCCGATCGGCATGGTTGTTCGACGCATTTTCGCAACGTCGAAGAATTCGTCGTTGCGAAAAGCAGACGTGCGTGTTCTTTTCGATATTCATGTTTCGATCGTGCTGATCGAACCTGCGGCATCCGAGTGCAGTGAATTGCGCACGGCATGAGTCTGAGCATGGCTGTGACACAAGCGCTACTAAATAGGATGTTAAGTGCTTGTGTTCCGTTGAAGAAGCAACTCCGCTTTCCTGACTGCGCAAGTAATGACGACGGTGTATGTCTGCAAACCATCGCCACGTTAAACATTCGGTCCCGTGCAGTAGCGATGACGCTACTCGCTAGCGGCCTACCACTGCGGCAAATCCGTCAGGCAGGCTCAGTACACAATATCTCGGAGTGCCGTTCAGGTCATGCGTCAATTCTAGCTCATGAAGTTTTCTGCAGCACGCACAGGATTTCGCACAGCATCGCTTATGCACAGTAACGGAGCTGAAATATAACCTTTCACACCGCGGCAAATAATTAGGTGGCGAGCTTCCATGGTTTCAGAAAGCATTTCGGTCTCATATCCATTTCAGTGCAGCCCATGACTTCATCCGGTGAAAGTGGCACGGGCTGTACGTCCGCACGTCCTATCTGTTCCTATGCTAACAAACGGATTGACCCTCCATCGGGCGCCATCTTGAATCGTACAGCGCGCCACCTATAGTTCGTGGGCATTGCGAAAAGCACGGCACAACACACTCGTAAGGAAGTGACAGCAGCTCACTGGAGCACTCACGAGGATGAAACTTGCCCCTCTGCGTCACCTTGGCACCTTGCACGCGGAAGTTGGAAAGCCGGTCTTTCTTCGCCGCTCTTTTTGGTTTCGAAGAGACTTTGTCTCCCTCGGAGCAAATGAACGGCTTCCTAACGTAAGCAGAATCGCCTACCGCAATCGTCGAACCTTTGGTGACTCTTTTCAGGCCCTCGCATTCTTTGCTACGCTGTCTTTGCTGCTCGATGCTATGACGTATTTTGCAAAGTTCCTGAGCCGGGTCTTTATGAAAGGCTTGCATTGAAAAGTCGACCTCGGCTAACCTTGTGCGGGGCATTCTGCCATGCAATAGCACTGCTGGAGCATCGCCGGTTGTTGCGTGTGGTGTGCATCTAAACACGCCCACACAAATCAATCACTGCCTGATGGAGTGGCCGTTGTTCCTGAAGACACACCTGCGCGAACTTCTTCAAAGTGCGGTTTAAAGGGCCCCTCACCAGGTTTGACAGTTTTGAGCTGACGAACGGAATTCATACACTGAGCGTTCACAATCACGCCTACCAAAATTGGCAACGCTACGCGCCGCGGAAATGGGTCAAATTTCAAGCTGAACGCTGCTTGCCCTTCCTTTAGCGTGCTCGCGCCTAGAGAATGAGGGGATGACGTACACGATGGAATGGCCCTACGTAGACGGTAGTGCTGTGACGTCGGTACTCTACGTAGACGACGTGACACTGCGAAAATTATTTGACACGCCGTGTGTAGTTTGTGGAATTTGTTGCTTGAATAGATGAATAAAACTTGAGAGGAATAATGAGACGCACAAACGGACTGTGTGCGTCTTTTTCATTTTTGTTCAGTGAATTGCAGTGATGCGGGGCTAATGTGCCTCCGTTTCGCATGCGTTCGTTTCCCCGCGGTTAGCGCATTGAGCAGACGTCAGCACTGGAAACGAAAGTAATGTTCTGGCGCGTTCGAGCACTAATTGAGCTCATTTATTCTAGCGCGTACAAGTAAACGTAAATGCGGCACTGGCTCATGATATCCATACCGCAGAAACAGGCAGTAGACCACAAAATAACGCTGGTCAACAAAACAACGCCGCACGCGTGCGCGGGGGCTGGGCTTCTTCGGGCACGTCATGCGCACGTGACCCTGCGTGCCCATGACGTGTTGCTCTCGCTCGGATGCCGGACAAAGTAGGGAAGAGATTTGGCTTGCGAAGGCTACGCGGGGCGAGAGGCAAGGGTTTCGAGCTCGCCTCCTCGCATCATGGTTTCGCGCAGCTTCAAAATACCGGTTTTCTCAGCTCGTAATGAACCGATTGAAAAAAATTCTTGTGGCTTAATGCTCTTCATCGGACAGACAACTGCCAGCGTCTAAAGTTTGTTATGGGGCCTGGTGAGGGGCCCTTTAAGCGTTCTGCTTGCCCATCAGCGCGAGGGTAGTAGACTGCCGAATTAGACAACTGGATAGCTCGATCTCGAAGAAATTCCCTGAACTCACGAGAAGTGAAATGTGCCCTGTCGTCGGCGACTACCTATTCAGGATAGCCCTTTCGTGAAAATACACCGGTTAGAAACTCCTTGACTGTGCTCGTGGACACGTTACTACAGAATTACGCTTCCGGCCATTTTGAGTGGTAATCCAAGAGTGTAATGAGAAACCTATCACTCTGAGGTGCGTGTTCCAGGGGGGGGCCCAGAATGGCAACGCGAAGTTTTTGCCAAGGTCGCTCAGGCTTTGTGCCTGCTGAACTTTCAAAAGAGCAACGGGCATGGTACGCCGAAGTGTCTCGTCTTCAATAATTAGTTCCAAGGCCTTGATGCCATTGCGTCCACTTAGGGAAATGTCCTGAAGAACGACGCAAAACAGAAGCTGCGCCTTACGACCATTGAATTCGACATCGGCCCAGAAACAGCCACGCACAGAGATTGCACGGTTTTGAATAATCAAACAAGGAAACGCGTGGAGCAAGTAGAAATGAAACGCCAGGAAAGTTTTCAGTGGAGATTTCCCCGGAGAGAATTGAGACGGATGAACGCGACTTGATTAACAAAATCAATCTGACATCAGAAATTTGCAGAGTAATGTGGAGTGGCTCACCTGCCGAATAATAGACGGCCAGAACTTGTTCAGCACCTTCGGGTGTCTAAAGCAGCGTCGTCGAACTCAAGCTCATGGATCCCTCCTAGCGCGAAAAACCGTTTCTGGTTACAGACGGGTTGAAAAGTGAGCTTTCTGACGGCAGAATAAGCAACGCTGGCCTGGAACTGGGCATCGAGACCACGAAGCGTTGTGGTTCCGGGAGCCACAACGAAAACGATGTGGTGACTGAGAACGACTACTCTGCAACGCATGTGAGACGCTATGATGCGTTGACGGACTATCCTCTTCTTTAGGGCATGCACTTTCTTTTTCCGATAAAAGCTTCGCATGTGCATGGGGACGCTTCGAAATATGCTGCACAGATGCAGAAAACTCAATTAGTTCTTCGCTCGCCCGCTCAAACTGCAGCGCGACCTCAACTGTCCCCAGTGAATGAAAGCGCTGAGCCTTCAAGTAGGAGACGCTCGCGTGCGCGATTTGAAGAAACGCCTGCCACAAACTGGTCTTGAAGAGCATCGTCCTCAGAAACAAAGGAACAAACCGATGCGAGCTCCCGTAACGCGGCGACAAAGTCAGCAACAGACTTGCCTGCACTTTGGTAGCCTCGATGCAACCGGTGATGTTCTACGACGACGTTGCTGGTTGACGCGAAGTGCTGCCTCAGCGCTGCGACGGCTACGTCGTACACATTCGGCGCAGTTGGCGTCCCAGTTGCGTAGGGCTTGTCCGCAGACGCGGTTGGCATTGCAGTAGTGTCGAACATTTCCGCAGACGCGGTCGGCGTCGTTGTTGCGGTGGCTGGTAGCGTGTTGAAAATGCGTTGTCCCTACATTCCAAGGCAATGAATGAGGATGGCCCTGCGTCGCTGGGGCGAAAATTCGCTAGCTACAGAAGCGAGCAGGTACGTCTCGAACATGCGATGCCACTGCTCCCATGGCACGACTGGACGGCCGGGGCTGAGCAGGAACGGCGGCGGCGGGGCCAACCCAGAACAGTTCATGGTAGATGGATCCTGGTCACACTGGCGAAAAAACAGATGTGCGGAGCGTGGCACGGGAACGTTTGCGAAGCAGCATAACTTGCAGTTTACCTCGTCGCCATTGTAGTGTCTGAAGACCGACTATGAACAGTCCGAAACATGGACTCGAATGCTCCCTAATTACTAAGGACACAGACATATATATATACAGGACATACATACAACGCCCCCTCTCGGGTAGAAAGAACAGAACGAAACTGAAACCAAAATCACACCACACCGCAGGTCTTTACCTCAGCAGTTGGTCACGCTTAGGCCGGGTGGCTTCTGCTTTTGCTCGCCACCTTTCTGACAGGCTTGTGACTGTGGCGGCTCCGCGACCGCAGTGTAGCACTGTCAGTCGCGCACCTTCGCAGGGACTCTTCTCGATGGGCACTCTCAGATGATGATGATAATGATGACAATAGGATGCTTGGCACCCACCCACTAAAATGTATCGGCCAAGAGTCGGGCGGATCGTATAGTTTAAAATATTTAACGCGCTAGCGTTAAAGAGCTCGTTTCGCAGAAATTCCGGCGTCGGCGTCGGTGTCGGCGTCGTTGGTTGTGAACGAAAAATCATCATCTTGTCCGTGACCGAAAAATCGAGAAAGATGCAAATAAAATAAATACTAAAAAATTCCGGGTCCGAGTGAGGATCGAACCCGGGCCGTCTGCGTGGCAAGTAGGTATTCTACCACACAGCCACGCCTCTGCTTGAAAATACAGTGAAATAAATTCCTCTGCTTGGAAATGCAGTGAAAGGAACTTTCTTGATTCGCAAACACAAGCGTCCTTTATATAGGCGTCGCAATATAGCATGTAATATCCCAGGAAATATTGCGTGGTACAAGCGTACATTGCCATCGGGCAATGTACGCCACACACGATGCTCGTGCCAGCTATATAACGGCGAGCTATACATATGCACCATTTGCCGCTCGCGGTACGCAGATCTCGGAACAGCTTGGGCGTGTTTTCTATCACGCAACGCCTTTACAGTTTCTTTCAAATTAAAAACTGCCCTTGAGATGCGAACGAAAAAGTGGCTCTCTTCTGTACCACTCATGATGAAGAAGGAAAAAAAAACAACACCGGGCACACTTAAGGTCCCCACACTTGGCTTCAGACGCCACCGCGCGGCAGGAGACGCAGAAGAGTCATTCCACGTGCCGCAGTTTGAAAGAAAAAGAAGTATCAAAGAGCGCCGAAAAGTCATATAATCATATAATCAATCCTTGGCCAATCCCCCTGAGTAGGTATGACTTAGTAACGTGAAGCTTTGGGCTAGTTGGTTTTGCATTATGAAGTATAATGTTCAATAAAAGTTCAGTTGAAAGTCAGCGCTTGTCTGTGTTGCTTCTTTGTTTGTCCCTGTGTGAATTTGCGCTGTTACTACTTCATAGAGTAGGTATGAGCCATGCCAGAGGCAACAACGACAGCGTCGGCTTCTGTATTGTGGACACTCGCAGCGCGTTGCTCAAATACAAACACGTAACGACTGCGACAGTTTAAGTTCACGCTTGTCCTGTGTATACCTATGCGTCCTTTTCGAGCGTCCTTCCTTTGTGCTGCGGCGGCGCGTTGCAAGTATCGAGCTGCTTGTCGTTCTTCGTGTGACCAACTAATTTCTTGCTTCGCATTCATTGTTTCGCCCTTGTGGCGAAACTGACTTTTTTTATTCGCATCTTTCTCAATTTTTCGCTCATGGACAACGCCGATGCCGACTCCGAACGCCAGTATTTCTGAGAAGCAAGCTCTCTAACGCTACCACCTTAAAAATTATGAGTGGTTGATGTGTCGAATGAATTGATTTGACTCGCATATGAATTTCTTGACAGCACTGCAACTATTCCGTTCCCAGTGTCGCAGCACAGAGTCCCCAAATGACAACAGTACAGTACAAGTAATTGGCAGACTAAGTTGCCGGATTACAATTTTTTTTTCTGACTGAGGAAAAAAACGTCGGCAGTCCAGCAAGATGTGTTCGATTGTTTCCACCTCACTGCAAAATGAGCATGAAGGAGAAACTATCATCATCATCATCAACTGCGCGCTCTCTCTTCATCCTCTTCGGCTTTGCTTCCCAAGCAAGTGCGCCAGGCGCGCACTGTTTCTGCAGCGTGGGATCCAATAACGCGGATAGGCGAAAAAACGAGTGCAGAGAAAGAGAGATAGAGAAAGAAATAGGGAAAAGATAAAGAGAGAAATAGAAATAAACAGAAACAGATATGCAAGAAAACAGAAAGGAAGAGACAGAAAGAAGCAGACACACACACACACACAAAAACACAGAAAAAACAAAGCAAGAGAAAAAGAGAAAGAGATACAGAGCAAGACGAATAGTGAAACACACAGCGCAATATAGCGACGGGGACACAGGAAAGAAACACAGAGAGCGCCGAACTTAGAACCGCTCATTAGATCAATTTTCCGTGACATATATGCAGAAAGACAAGCCGCATCAATGCGCATGTCAAAGCAGATACGCTTCCTATCATCAGATTAGATCGAAGAAAGGTCCTCATGTATCGAAACAGTGCTTTCTTATTTTTTGGATTCGAAAGGAATTCGTAATGTCTGCGATCATATTCCTCTTTTGCTTGGGCGACGGTGCGTTTAAAAACTATAACAACGAAAAAACAGCGAGAAATTAAGTACGTTACAAGTACGAACTAAGTTATACGTATGAATTAAGTATGTTGTAAGTATGAACCAGCTCGCCCAAGCCTCGACCCTGGCAAGCGTTTAAAACTAGCAGCAATAAATGTATATAATAAATGTATCTGACCAATTTTCAGGGGAGTGATTGCGAATGAGCTGCTTCCAAGCTGCCTGGCGTCGGCGCTGAGCTCGTGTGCATTCTGCATTCCACCAAAGACTCGCTCTCTTGGCCGATTCAACAGTGAGCTCGTTTATGGGCTCTTTTAATAATTACGTTTAACTTCATCGCTTTGGTCGTAACTCTCTTTAGAGTGAGAAGCTGGGGACGGAAAAACCTGACGCGAAACATTGGAACCCTACTGGTTCGGAAGCATGTCCATTAGTGTTAGGAAGGATACTGGCATGGGGACTGGGCTCGTCAGTCAAGCATTGATACGGAGCCTGAGAAGAGTCCGAGGACTCTGAAGCGTGCTCGGTGCACGGTAAAACTTTTTGGTGGCTGGGCGCCACAGCCGGACTTGAAACCGGTGCCTGAATACCATCTCCCCCAGGGAAAGATTGTGATGCTGCAGGAATAGGAATAGAAACCAATCGTGGAAACGAGGCAGAGTATTGTGACTGGTTCTGCAAAGGTATTGGAGAGTGCAAGTGTGAAGGTGGTTCCCGTTCTGAATGGACGATGACAAGTTTCAGAAGCATTCCAAACCGAACCATCACTGAGTTTAAATGCATGGGAACCCACCGAAGACATAACTGTAAACGGACCTCTATACTTATGTTTTTTCCCTGGAACACGTGCTTTGACTCTTTGGCCAACCTGGATGATTGGAGGTTTGGCTCCTCGCTTCTGATCGACATAATTCTTCACATAATACGCACAGGCGTACATCTGGGTGGATATCTTCACATTCAATTAGAACATCCGCCGTCGTTTACCTCATATCCCCCCACAAGTGCATTTTTCTTCTTTTTACCGAATCTCGCTTTACAACTACGCGTTCTAAGGCAACCCGACCTGGCTTCAATCAGTAAAGCGCTTCCCCTTGAATTATCTTAAAATGTCTCTCTCCTTATTTCGTTTTACTTTTTCACCCTTTCGGTAGTTACTCGGGGCCGATTGTTTCCATCGCTCTCATCGAGTAAATCCTTTCCGCATCTGACTTTTCGTTTCGCATTCCCTTTCATCCTTTCGAGTATGTTCGTCCTCTCGGTTAACTCGGACGAGGCACACCGATGCTCAACGCAGGAACTGGCAGTGCACGCTTAAAGTGTTGCATCGCTTTTACACTACGTTCGTTAGCGCTTACATTTATCGTTTGCCTGGACTTTATTTAGTTCTGCTGATGGTAACAGCTTCGAATCTGTTCGTAGTACTGTGTATTCAAACAAACATTTACGCCAAAAATTTTCATTAGTTTTTCTTCTCGTTCTATAGCTTATAATCATCATCGGCATCGATAGCGCGCTCGCACGACTGGCACGAGGCGGCCGGGGCTGGATTCAGAAGAAGAACGTCTGCCGGCTGGAGCACCATGGCCCTGAAGCGTTACCGGACCACCATAACCATCGCCGTCATCGCGGTCATGTCCTGTGTGGGCACGGTGCTCTTCGCACTCACCGTGACCCGCGACCGGCATCGATCTGGCGCTGCCGTCGACTGCAACTCGACGTCCTGCCAGGACAGCCGCACCGAGACAGCAGCGCGCTCCAGCATCCTGGAGGCCAAGGAGTGCCGCAGTTTCTACGATTTCGTGTGCGCACGGCACAACCACGGCCGGCCGCTGCTCCATCAACAGACAGCGCTGGCGCTTGTCTCCAAGATTAACGCCTCGCTCTCCTCGTTCCCGGCGCTCTCGGAGTCCTTCCTACGCGGCTCGTGTCCAAGTCACTATGTTCTGCAAGGGCTCGACTATTACCGCGCATGCGTGGGGGGCGTCTCACCGCCCACAAAGTGGGAACAGGTGGCGCGGCTGCTGCGACATCTGGGATTGGCCGGTTGGCCTCTGGCGAAAGAGCGACCACTCGACCGATCTCCGTGGGACCTGGCTGGTGTGCTCGACTTCAAACTGGGTGTCTTCCCGCTGGTGCGCCTCTCGCTGCGACGCCACTACGGAAGGGTAACACTACAGGTGGACCGCACACCGCTACCGCTGCGCCTTCACCAGCTGTCGGTGCCACCGCCGCGCGATCTTGCCAGCTACTTACGAATCGTCGAGACTGCGCTGGGGATGCTGCAAGATGGAGCAGGAACGAGTAGCAAAGACACCGGCATGTATCGAAATGCAGCCGCCGCAATAGTCGAGCTTGAGCAGTCGCTAGAACGAGCGCAGCCACGCGACGCATTCGTGTACGGCGCCAGACTCATACAACTGGGTGACCTGCCGCGGTCTCGGAACTGGCATTGGGCCGAGTACATAGCCATCGTGCGCGACGACTCCACTCTGCTCGCGCGGGCAAACCTGACACTGCTCGTGCACGAACCCGAGCAATTGGCCCTCGCCACCAAGATCCTGGGCAACACGAGCGCCGCGGTGCTCTTTAACTACCTCGGCTACCGGACGCTTACGCACCTCGCACCGTTGCTGCCAGCTGAGGCGAACTTTCTACTCCAGCTGGCACCGTGGGCGGACGCGGGGCCGTCACCACTCTTAGCCGGCTGTCTGCGGCTACTCGCCCATCTGAACCCACATGCACTGCCATTCTTCGCTTTCGAGAAGCCGGGTGAGACGAAATATGAGCCTTCCAGCAGATCGAGACGCAGCGCCGAAACGCTCTTCGTGGCAGCGCAGCGCGCCACAGCCGCTGTCGTCGAGACGCTCCCGTGGCGCGAGAAAGGTGTCGGCATACGGCGTGCTCGAGCGCTCCTTGAGACGAGGCTAGTGCTCGGCGAAGGCCGCCACAGCACTAGCTCCCAGCAGGACTGCGTGCAGGGGAGTCCGGCGTTCTTGCCCTCCAAGGGCGGCATCCTGGAAGCCTTGTTCAGGGTGCAGTCGGCGCGTTCCAACGCCTTCTGGCTGGCGGAGAGTCCCTACGACGACCTCGACTCGCGACACCAAGTCGAGCCGTTTTCGATGCGAGCCGACTATTTTGAAGAATCGAACGTGGTGTACGCTTCACCCGCGCTGTCGGTGGCGCTAGAAGACCGACCCTTGGGCGAAGTGCAAACGGCAGTACCGCTAGTCGAAGCCCTGCTGCGAGCCGCACTTCCGGGTGAGCCGCACGAGCTCCTCAGGGTTCCGATTTCCCAACTACGCTGCCTGGCACGCCACCTTGGCATATCGCAGTACGATGGCCACATGCCAGACCAGTTACGCGAGCTCTTGCAGCCATCCGTGCTCCTGCAACTGCTATCACGTGGTCGCGCCGAGTCACCCGGCTTGTTTCCCGTGTCGAAACAGCGGAAGCTCTCGGAGCGCCAGCTGCTCTTCGTGCACTGGGCCTCCACGTTGTGTGACTCACCGCAGCTGCAAAGACGACTGCGGGGCTACAAGCTGGTGCCGACCAGACAGAGAATCGACGTGACGTTGGCAAACCACGCTGCATTCCACGAGGCCTGGCACTGCCCACGCGGTACAGCCATGCACCGCTCCAAGGCGTGTCCGCCGCTGACGCCGTGAGCTTTGCGAATAAGAACAGCGTGGTCCTGTTTTTCGCCTTTTTTTTTTCACTAGTTGAGACTCCAAGAAATAGAAAGAAAAACACGTTGCACATACGGAAAAGATATCCCCTCACAATTGGGTCAAGTGTTCACGAATGAGTACTATACTGTAGGTCGTATATCGAGAAAGCGAACAAAAGTTTTTGTAGTTACATAAAAAAGGCAGACTTGAAGCATGTGCAGTAACCGGTCAACAGCGAGGTCTTCACACTTCATTCAAATCTCTCCTTAATTCCCCACATTTATGCATGCTAATTCTTTCCTCACGTACCCGGCTGTTTACCAATATTTGGTTCGTTTGGTTGGACCTAAGGAGATTAAAAAAAATTGGGGTGAAAGCTCCCACAATGCCTTTCCTGCGAAAGTGAAGCCAGCTTTTGCCCACCAAAGATCTCGAAAACATGCTCTTTGCTGGCGGTGCCCAATTAGAGATCAAGTGGCTTTCATCTGTTAGTGTAAAGGCAACGTTAATTATACATTTGTTCCCGACGGAGTAACACCAGGCCCCGGAAACAGCGCTAGTTTCGGTTTAAAGGAACATGCACGCTCATAGCGGTTGCCGGGCATCCTAAGATCTGGTTGAACGAAGTGAGGTTGATGCGGATATTCGAATTTATTTGCTTTCGCGAGTTTTTACGAATAAAGAAATTTGATTTCACTCTAAAGAACTCTTATTTTGTTTGTTTGTCTTGTTTTGTTTCTTATTTTGTGAATTTTGAAATGAGGTGAAGCGTGGGCAGTGGTTGACTTCAATTCGTCTCCGCTCCTCCTTTCCACTCGCTCAGCGATATCACTAGTTGGATCGCGCTCAGTTATCTTGCTTGGTTGGCGTGCCAAGTACGGGAAAGATAAGACAGAAAGTTGTGGCGTGCAGAGAACGGAAGCCGCAGTGAGCTACGCCGCTACGCCGAGCAAGTCAACCATGCATAAGAAGAAGACGGCTAAATCGGGCATCACATGTTTTTCGCGGCTCTGCGGTGTTAGAGTGTACTAGAACAGGGGAGTGCTCGGAACGGCCGCAGCACCAATGTACAGAAAGTGAAGCCCTAAAAGAGTCAATCCGCTTGCGGCGCTGTGATCGGTAGTCTGCAATGTGCCGTCTTTTTAAGAGTTGCGCGCGGCTCCACCGAAGTGGTGCAGAGGTAGAATGCCCGCTTCCCACTCGGAAGGCCCGGGTTCGAATCGCAGCCGTAGATGTTGAGTTTTATTCTTTAGTGTAACTTCTTATAGTTCCATTGTTTTTTCATGTTTCTTGAATCTCGCTTCAATTGGTACGCATTGCCGCAAAAGTATCTTGAAACGCGACAACGGCACCACACAACAGACACGTGTACCACAAGAATAAGGACGATGTTGGCGGGGCACACCACGTCAGTGATGTTCCGTCCTGGACAGAAGAATTCCCTTTCCGAAGCCTGAAAATTCCCGATTTCCGGCATTTTTCCCCGCATAAATCGCCAAAAATCCCCGCATATTTCCCTGCACAAAAAAGTTTATATATATATATATATATATATATATATATATATATATATATATATATATAGTGTTCGACGTGTTTCAGGCTCTTCCCATCGCTTTCTCTTCTTTCCTGCCCAACTCAAAGCATCGCCTCTGAGATGGGCTTTTAATACTACGAAGGAGCTACCTTGGAACTCGCTTAAAGCGGTATGCGATGCGAAAGGAATGCTGTAACATGCTCATGCACACGGCCACTGCATAAAGAAAAGTTTATTATTGTTGTTTTTGTTTTTGTTACTGAGTGACGTGGCGTACATTAATGTGCCTAGCAGACGCTCTGTATCTATATGAACCACATTTTGTACAAAAAGCACGTCAACTATTCAATAATGGTGACTAAATATTGGTGATATAAAACAAGCTTTTGTGGTGGTATTTAACATTTTATTGACTTGATTAGGAACGGTTCTGCAAAGTACCGTAAAGAAAAAAATAAATAAATGTGAAGTGACTAGAATATATATTGACTGGGAAACCTTTCAATTGACTGCAGAAGTTTTGTGTGCCTCGAACTGAAAAAAAAGCAAGGTATTTAAAATATATAAAGCTAGGATCACAGCACAATGACTAGAACATGTCAGCCCTCTTGGGCAAACCGAAAAACCGACATCTTCGGCGGCTTGTTCATCTTTTGCTTTAGTTCACTCGCGTGTTCTGCTGCGTGTGAAGATTGATGTGTTTGGGCGTCACCTTGAAGCTGTTACAGCAGATCCCTTTTGAGTGGAATCTTGAACGCGTCACCATCGTGGCGGTCAGTGTGTCACTGCCTAACCTATTGCGCTTCCGTGTTTTGACGTCGCTCACCCACGAGAAAATGCGCTCTGCGTCTGCGTTTGCATGTGGGATAGATAGACAAAGTTTAGCGAGCTTCGCCAAACCGCTGAATTGTGGCTCGCCTTGGAAATCTTTAATTTCCCCGATCTCCTTCCACATGGCATCGATACTCATTGCGCGAAGAGACGCTTTTTGTGCATCTGAAAGAGTGGCTGGGAGTTAATTGCCTCCATTCAACCTGAACATCATGTTTGTTCAATCTATGTATGAACAGATTCACCAGATCAAGATGGGCGAGCTTTGAGCGCGAGCTTAAACTTTCCCCGGGCAGCTGAATCACTGGCCACACAAACCAGCAGTCAGTCAAATCTATGTGATCAATGTTTCTGCGTTGAATTATCCCAAGAAAGACTATGGTCTTTAAAAACGAAGCTTAGAGGCTGTGGTTTGGCGCGCTACATGCGCCAGAAACGATTGCGACATGCGAAAGCCTCATGTCCACAGTCTTTTGATCGTTATAAAAAAAAAATATCGCCACCCCTCAAAATTCCCTGCAATATCGCGAAGATTCCCTTTTTCCCTTTCGTCCAAAATGACTGTCGAAAATTCCCTGAAAAAGGGAAAATTCCCTGCACGGAACATCACTGCACCACGGGGTGAGCGGACCAGGGAAGTCGGACGAGAGCCAATGAGAATGTGGCACCGGAGACGGGGAAGAAGACGACAACGGACTGGAACGCGAGGAAGTGAATTGCCGTCTGCGAATTTCTTAGAAACTCAAGAATTCCTTGTTAAGATTTTCCCAATCAAAATTTATTACTTTGGACTTCTCACTAATTTTATAGTAATCTATAATATCATCAACACTTATATATTCCGCTGATGACCGAATAATTCATTTTCCTCCATCAAAATTAAAAATTTTCCCCTCATATTACCCGCCGGTTAATGGCCAATCCCCCGTAGTGGGTACGAGCCATATGTATAGGCCCAAGCAAGCAAGCAAGCGAGACCCGGAGAAGCCAAAGGTACACGACGCTGGTGTCAGGGTCCGTGCTGTCGGCTTACGGAGTCGAGTACTAAGGGCCCGACAGCGTCGGAGGGCCTTCGCAACCAGGCACTCGTGGTTCCTGCTGTCGGTTGCTTACCCCGACTCGAGACCAAGGGCCTGCTGCCAGCCTCCGCGCGACGTACGTGGTCAAGGAGGTCGCCGGCCTGCTTGCTGTGCGTAAAGACTCCGCCGTCAACGACTTCGGAGCCTTCCTACCTCCTCGTCTGCGTCACAAGTGCCAGCGCCACCTGTGGTGTGTTAGCTAGTTTCGAGTGCACGGAGTTTCGGTTTCATACAAAGTGTTTCCGCCCTTAGGGGGGCGGTTCCCTGTGTATATATATGCGCGACGCTACCTAAAATAAAGGAGTTCAGTTCCTGTTTGGCTACCGGCTGCTGCTGTGCTTCCTTACGGCCGGCGCTTCGGGCGCCGTGCCCTTTGTTCTCCGTGCGTCGCGTCCGACGCACGATACTACATTTTGGCGACGAGGTTCTACGAATCCACGTGCATCAAGTGATACGGTGGGCATCTTTCTACTTGGTGCGATTGGCTTCAGCACCCTGGCTGCGTCCCCACCAATGCTTTATTTTAGATGCGAAGCATCTTATGCTCGGGGCTCTGTCCGTCCCTCCCGCGTCCCGCGTCCCCCGTCCCGCTTCCGGCCACTTTCATGAAGTACGGAAATACCCATTATGTGAACCAGAACATTGTAGTAATATGAAGGCCGTCAACCCTTACTACAGTCATCAGAGTCATGGCCGAGAGCACAGAGATGCTGCTTAGCAATGGCTCGGCAGGTGGTGTCTGTCGCCCAGGTTGACCCCATTCCTTAATCTTGCTTGCATGTGTTTGGAGGGGGGCTTATTACGTCCCTCCTTCCCGCGTCCCATACCACCACAGCGCTTGCGCGTCCCCTCCCCCCTCTCTTTCCTACGCTCACCCCCTCTCCCCTTCCTCTCCTCTAGGAATCCTCTACTCTACGGAGCGGCTCCCGCGTCCCACAGCGCATGCACGTCCCCTCCCCCTCTCTCTCCTCTCCTATGGTCCCCCCCCTCCGTCCTTTCCTCTAGGAATCCTCTACGGAGCGGCGCGCACGACAGGTGGTGTGACAGCTGCATACTCCGCTGGGGGCGCCACCGTAGTTCCGCGGTATGAAAATGAGGGAGCGCGCGCCTCTCATTCTCTCTCCTGTGCAGCGCCGCGATGAGCGCCCGGACCGCTGCCGTGAAATGAGAGCGGCGACGTTCCTCCCGCTCAAGCTAATTATCTCCCCGCTGCTTCGCATCCACACATGGTTCCCTTTAGCGGGAGATGGGAAATTTTTTCGAGTACTACTACTTCCTGACTTTGCAAGAGTCCTTGCGTCTCGCGTCCCTGTGCTCTGCGTCCGTGCTCTGCCTTCCTCGATCAGCATGAATGCGGCTATTCCTCCGCCCACGTTTCAGCAGTGCCCTGGTGTGCCTCCTATTCCATGGCAGCAGTGGCGTCCGGTACCACAAGTCTACATCGACGCCTCTGCCAGGGACGCCACTCCGGAGCACAAGAAGGCGCTCCTTCTGAACGCGTTGGGCGTCGAGGGACTGAACCGCTACCTCCGTGCGGTCGAGGATGAGCCGCGTAGCCAGGAACCGCCCGGATAACACCGGAGGATGCACAAGACGCATACAAATCGACGCTTGCACAGTTGGACGCAATATTAGATACCACGATTGACCCGGCGTGCCTCCGCGCCACTTTCAAGAAGTTGCGACAAGGTCCAGACGAGTCCGCCGTGCAATTTATACAAGAAGTGAGACGGCTCGCCAGGCTTTGTGA
Organism: Rhipicephalus appendiculatus; assembly: GCA_030522465.1. Lineage (NCBI taxonomy): Eukaryota > Metazoa > Arthropoda > Arachnida > Ixodida > Ixodidae > Rhipicephalus > Rhipicephalus appendiculatus. Next base: position 50,623 of record JALIZH010008318.1, on the reverse strand, counting down.
GTTCGGCGCGGCTACAGATGTGCTGGCGTTCGACCAGGTCGTGGCCGGCATTGCGTCCCCCAGTTACAGAGGGAATTCTTCAAAATGGGAAGAAATTTCACCATTCAGAAGGACCCTGGACCTTGCACGGGAAGAGGAGCGCGTCGACCGCGCGTTGCTGCATTTTTCCAGCCTGCAAGTAGACGCCGTTGCTTCGCGACCAGTTCAAGACGGCGCCGGCAGGGCGTCTACTGCGAGTGCCTCTCCACCGGCGTCGCCGGCGGCTCGCACGGGAACGTGCTTTCGCTGCGGCTCGTCGCAGCACTGGGCCGACTCTGCTGCTTGCCCCGCCAGGAGCCGTACATTGTTCGCGGTGCGGGAGGCGCGGACACTTCGCGAGAGTCTGCCGCTCTACGCCGGAGTCGTCGTCTGCTCGTCAAGGCACATCGACGGGTGAGCACATTCGACTAAATGCTGCTGAAGTCAAGCGGGTGAGCCCACCGAACTGCATTGCTAATGTTCTTCTTGTAAATGCACGTGTTCCTACTACTGTTCAAGTTACCGCGGCAGTGCCCATTGCGTAATGCCAGTGATAATTCTTTTCCTGAGAAACCGTGGGAGAAGTTAGGCATGGAAATTATTGGTCCTCTTTCCAATGTTCCCTCAGACTGTCGCTTTGCAATCACTTCAATTGACTATTACTCCAAATGGCCGGGGGTTTGCTTTGTTCGAGACGTTACGTCTGATGCAGTCATGACCTTCTTGACTTCCATTTTCTGCCGTGAAGGTTTTCCAGCATGCTTAGCGACAGGCAACGGTCCCCAGTTCAAGTCTCATCAGTTTGAAACTTTCCTTTCCGAACGAGGTATTCAACACCTGTGTTCTTCCAACTACTATCCTCAAGCCAATGGGCAAGGTTGAGCGGTTCAACAGGGTCCTGAAAGAGTACATTCAGCTAGCTCAACTGGAACAACGTCCTCTAAAGAAGGCGATTACCGAGGATTTGGGTACTTACCGTTTTTCTTCTCAGGCAACTACGGAATCGTCTCCTGCGATGTTGCTTCATAAGCGTCAACCCTGCACAGCGGTTCACATAACTGACCTGCCGTTGCCTTCTACTTTTCAGTCCTTTTCGGACAATACCATAAGGACGCGAGTTTTTCATAGGCAGAAGTACATTAAGAATTACGTCGATCAGAAGCGAGGAGCCAAACCTCCAATCATCCCAGGTTGGCCAAAGAGTCAAAGTACGTGTTCCAGGGAAAAAACATAAGTATAGAGGTCCGTTTACAGTTATGTCTTCGGTGGGTTCCCATGCATTTAAACTCAGTGATGGTTCGGTTTGGAATGCTTCTAAACTTGTCATCGTCCATTCAGAACGGGAACCACCTTCACACTTGCACTCTCCAATACCTTTGCAGAACCAGTCACAATACTCTGCCTCGTTTCCACGATTGGTTTCTATTCCTATTCCTGCAGCATCACAATCTTTCCCTGGGGGAGATGGTATTCAGGCACCGGTTTCAAGTCCGGCTGTGGCGCCCAGCCACCAAAAAGTTTTACCGTGCACCGAGCACGCTTCAGAGTCCTCGGGACTCTTCTCAGGCTCCGTATCAATGCTTGACTGACGAGCCCAGTCCCCATGCCAGTATCCTTCCTAACACTAATGGACATGCTTCCGAACCAGTAGGTTCCAATGTTTCGCGTCAGGTTTTTCCGTCCCCAGCTTCTCACTCTAAAGAGAGTTACGACCAAAGCGATGAAGTTAAACGTAATTATTAAAAGAGCCCATAAACGAGCTCACTGTTGAATCGGCCAAGAGAGCGAGTCTTTGGTGGAATGCAGAATGCACACGAGCTCAGCGCCGACGCCAGGCAGCTTGGAAGCAGCTCATTCGTAATCACTCCCCTGAAAATTGGTCAGATACATTTATTATATACAATTTATTGCTGCTAGTTTTAAACGCTTGCCAGGGTCGAGGCTTGGGCGAGCTGGTTCATACTTACAACATACTTAATTTCTCGCTGTTTTTTCGTTGTTATAGTTTTTAAACGCACCGTCGCCCAAGCAAAAGAGGAATATGATCGCAGACATTACGAATTCCTTTCGAATCCAAAAAATAAGAAAGCACTGTTTCGATACATGAGGACATTTCTTCGATCTAATCTGATGATAGGAAGCGTATCTGCTTTGACATGCGCATTGATGCGGCTTGTCTTTCTGCATATATGTCAGGAAAATTGATCTAATGAGCGGTTCTAAGTTCAGGCGCTCTCTGTGTTTCTTTCCTGTGTCCCCGTCGCTATATTGCGCTGTGTGTTTCACTATTCGTCTTGCTCTGTATCTCTTTCTCTTTTTCTCTTGCTTTGTTTTTTCTGTGTTTTTGTGTGTGTGTGTGTGTCTGCTTCTTTCTGTCTCTTCCTTTCTGTTTTCTTGCATATCTGTTTCTGTTTATTTCTATTTCTCTCTTTATCTTTTCCCTATTTCTTTCTCTATCTCTCTTTCTCTGCACTCGTTTTTTCGCCCATCCGCGTTATTGGATCCCACGCTGCAGAAACAGTGCGCGCCTGGCGCACTTGCTTGGGAAGCAAAGCCGAAGAGGATGAAGAGAGAGCGCGCAGTTGATGATGATGATGATTATAGTTTCTCCTTCATGCTCATTTTGCAGTGAGGTGGAAACAATCGAACACATCTTGCTGGACTGCCGACGTTTTTTTCCTCAGTCAGAAAAAAAAATTGTAATCCGGCAACTTAGTCTGCCAATTACTTGCACTGTACTGTTGTCATTTGGGGACTCTGTGCTGGGACACTGGGAACGGAATAGTTGCAGTGCTGTCGAGAAATTCATATGCGAGTCAAATCAATTCATTCGACACATCAACCACTCATAATTTTTAAGGTGGTAGCGTTAGAGAGCTTGCTTCTCAGAAATACTGGCGTCGGAGTCGGCATCGGCGTTGTCCATGAGCGAAAAATTGAGAAAGATGCGAAATAAAAAAAGTCAGTTTCGCCACTAGGGCGAAACAATGAATGCGAAGCAAGAAATTAGTTGGTCACACGAAGAACGACAAGCAGCTCGATACTTGCAACGCGCCGCCGCAGCACAAAGGAGGATGCTCGAAAAGGACGGATAGGTATACACAGGACAAGCGTGAACTAAACTGTCGCAGTCGTTACGTGTTTGTATTTGAGCAACGCGCTGCGAGTGTCCACAATACAGAAGCCGACGCTGTCGTTGTTGCCTCTGGCATGGCTCATACCCACTCAGGGGGGATTGGCCAAGGATTGATTATATGATTATATGACTTTTCGACGCTTTTTGATACCGAAATAAGGAGAGAGACATTTTAAGATAATTCAAGGGGAAGCGCTTTACTGATTGAAGCCAGGTCGGGTTGCCTTAGAACGCGTAGTTGTAAAGCGAGATTAGGTAAAAAAGAAGAAAAATGCACTTGTTGTGGGGGGATATGAGGAAATAGAACATTTCTTTTTATTCTGTCACCGGTATTCTAAACAGAGAAAGAGATACCTCGTCGCTCCCCTTCAAAAGTTAGGATCACAAATCAATGCTGCACTAATTTTATCATGTGGTGGAATTACATTAGGATATAGCCACAGGGAGGTCTACTCTGCGGTGTTTGATTACTTGTATGAAACAAAAAGATTACCATGCTAGGGTATATTGGCTTATTTTCAGTATTAATTACAACCTGTTATTACTTCCGTCACACATCTCATTTAATAGTCTGACGTTTTGCCCTACGGAATTTTCATAGATTAGGTATGTGTTTTTTTCCCCCCTTTTTAGTCTAAAGTGACAGCGCTTATTTTAGCGTATTATGTATTAAACTCAAAGATCCTGCCGCCCGGTTCTTGGCCCATCCCCCCTTTGTGGGTGAGCGCCATCAGCAAGAGGTCATCATCATCATCATGAGGAAACGACGGCGGATGTTCTAATTGAATGTGAAGATATCCACCCAGATGTACGCCTGTGCACGCGCCTACACCAAGCCTCGGAATCTAGGCACAACAACGGAAAGCTGACACGCCCGCGATACAAAAAAAAAATGTAAGGGATGGTTAAAGTATTGGTGGCAGGAAACTAGATAGAAAGGACGAAAATAAGTACAGCGAGCTCTCAGTTGAACGAACGTCGGTTTGACGAATATTTCAAAATAACGAGCTCTTAGAAAATTACCGGCGGTTTTCCTTTGCATTCTATGCAAAAATCTTTCAGTTAAACAATTTTTAAATCGTGAATATTTCAGTTGAATGAACTTATCCTGCGCACCAGGGCTCATTTTTGAGATCAATTCAATGCAGTTTTGAGCTCTGCAACACTGGCATAGCTGATCGGAGCCGCCCCCAAATTGCCAATCCATCAGCGACGGTGCTACATCGCTTGTGCATGCAGCGCCGCCGAGGCAAAGTTAGTTAGTTAGTTAGTTAGTTAGTTAGTTAGTTAATTTGATTTTTAATGGCGCAAAAGCAGCTGAGGCTATGCTGCGCCAGACACAAGGTGATAGGTAATGAAACGGTGAAATGATGTCGTTTACAGCTTATTTAAAAAGTCACATTCTTTTAAAAAGTTCAGCACAGAAGACAAGGGTGCAAGGGGATCATCTCCAAGAAGTAGAGCAGGGTGAAAAGGCGTTTGTTGTTTGTACAGTTGGCCGAAATATCTTCGTCTGTACGTTTGAATGTGGGGACATGTGATGAGTATGTGTATAACTGTCAATGGTTCTTGACATTTTTCACATGTTGGTTGTTGTTCATTTGTAAGCAAAAAGTTGTGGGTCAGGTGTGTGTGCCCAATACGGAGTCGGGATAATATGACCTCAACAAACCGTTCCTGGTGACGACACGTCTTCCATTCTCCAAGTACGGGTTTTATCAGATGGAGCTTATTATTTGCGCATGAGTCCCACTGTTGCTGCCATTTAGCTAACAATGTTGTACGAATGGTTCGCTGGCCTGTCTTTAAGGGGAATTTTTATTTTTGTTAGTGTGTCTTGTGCTGCCAAAGAAGCATATTTATCAGCTTTTTCATTGCCAAGTATCCCGACATGGCTTGGGATCCAGCAGAAACGAATAGAAATAGCCTCGCTATTTATGACTATGAGATTTAAGATGTCTCCAACTAAGGCTTGGCACCCCGATTTTCAGGTGTAGAGCTTACAGTGCACTTGGAGAGTCGGTGTAAATTATCACTTTCTTGTGTTCGCCAGCGGTGATATATCGAACCGCTTCATACAAGGCATAGACTTCAGCTGTGAAAATGGATATGCATTGAGGTAGCCTGATACTGATAGTGGAGTCCTCTGTTACGATCCCTATACCTACATGATTTTCTGTCTTCGAGCCGTCTGTGTAATATTCGATGTGATCTCTGTTGTGTGTTGGAGTGCACGGAATTCCTGAATAATGTGTTCTGGTGGTGTGTCTTTTTTTTTAGGCGGGTTAGAGAAAAGTCGCAAAGCAGCGTCAGGTCAAACCATGGGGGGTAGTCTTGGTGGTTTCCTTGCTACATTTAGTGCGTCTTCAGATATGTCATGTGTGCGACAGTATTCTTCGAACCGTAGAATAAGTGGCTTGATTAAGTGAGGCTTGTTTAAGTAGTGTAACCGTGAGTCACATTTCGTGACAATGTCGTGGTTAATGTGTTCAGGTGATGACTTGATTCTCAAAACATAAGACAGGGTCAGTGATATTCTTCGCAGACCAAGAGAGGGTTCGTTACACTCTACATATAAACTCTGCACAGGTGATGTTCTATAGGCACCACTGGACAGACGTAGGCCGAGATTGTGGACAGGGTCAAGGCGTCGAATGTACGATTCCCGCGCCGAGCCGTAGACAATACAACCATAGTCTAAAATACTGCGCACAATAGAATGGTAGATGCGTAGCATGCACAGCCGGTCGGAACCCCACTGCTTGTGGGATAACACTTTTAGAAGGTTTAGTGCTCTGTTTGCCTTTATTTTTAATGCGTTGATGTGGGCTAGGAACTTGAGTTTTTGGTCGAATGTAACGCCTAGAAATTTGTGTTCTTGCTTTACTACTATGGGGCCATTGTTTAATCGCAGAACCGGGTCCGGGCATAATCCTCTCATTTGCTTATAGAGAACAGCAGCAGTTTTTTGAGTGGAGAAGTGAAAACCGTTTTGGTCAGCCCATTTTGTCAGTTTATTAATTGTGATTTGGAGTTGTCGTTCGCACGTTGATAGGTTCGAGGCACGATAGGCAATTTGCAGATCATCAACGTAGAGAGAATGCATGACTGTGAGGGGGGATGACCTTGTTAATGGAGTTCATTTTGACTACGAAAAGGGTTGTGCTGAGGATGCAACCTTGTGGTACGCCATTTTCTTGGACAAATACTCGAGAAAGTACTGTGCCGAGACGTACTTGAAATGTTCTATTGGAGAGGAAATCACATAAGCAGTTTAGCATTCTTCCACGAACCCCCATGGCTGCAAGGTCTCTAAGAATCCCGGTATCGCCACGTCGTGTCATACGCCTTCTCTAAGTCGAAGAAAACTGCGAGACAGTACTGTTTGTGTAGAAATGCATCTCGTATTTCGTGTTCAAGTCTAACGAGATGGTCAGTGGTAGAACAGCCTTTTTTGTATCCACACTGGTGTGAGTCTATAAGCTGTGTTGATGTAAGAATGAAGGTGAGTCTTATGTTTATAATGCTCTCGTATGTTTTTGCCAGACAACTTGTTAATGCAATCGGCCTGTAGCTGCTCGGGAATGTTGGGGGTTTACCAGGTTTTAAGATAGGTATGACTATCGCATTTTTCCAATCTTCAGGCATTATGCCAGATTTCCCATATTTTGTCGAAGAATTGGAGAAGAGCCTCCGCCGATGCTTCAGACAGGTGCGCCAACATTGTGTAGTGTACCCAGTCAAGCCCTGTTGCCGTTTTTTACCAGCGGAAAGTACCCTGTTTAATTCGTGTAGTGTGAGAAGATGGTTGATGATGATTAGTGGGGTTTTGTGGCGCAAGGGCCATGGGTGGCCAAAGAGCGCCATGTCTTTGATGTGGTGTTTGCGATGGCCAATGATTTTGATGACAGGGGTGTATTACGGCTGTATAGAGGCCTAAAATCAAGCGCTATATGGAAGCGTAAAAGCTGTGTAAAGAATATAAAATAATGCTAGTGATACGCGGTGTGGTCTATGGGTGTGAAATGAATTACAAGTAAGTGTGGTATCTACGGAGTGAGAGATGGAAAATTGCACGAATGCCTCCTCAAGGCCTTTGACGCCAAAGGCAATGAGTCAGGTGCCTTTTTAATAGAGCTGCCGCAGCAAAATCTCCTTTCAGAGGTTGTGCTACGGATTACCAGGGTATATCCCTAGTGAAAAAATCCGTATGTACGGAAGATACGGATCCGTACATATGGAATTATGGTATTACGGATCCGCATGATACGGATCCGCATGGTACGGATCCGCATGATACGGATCCACATAATCCATATATATGGATTATACGGATCCGTATCCTCCGTATATACGGCTTCCATATATACGGAAATGTGGTATTATGGATGCCATAATACCATAGTCATTTTGGTTTAGCGAGTCCATACAATGCAGGCAAGGTCTTCCATTAAGTCAGAACTTGTTTGAGGACAGCTTAATCGAGAGATCAAAGTAAACTGAATAATGTTTATTCTGCACATGTACGCGCAGAACAAGCCTAAGCAATGTGCACTGTCAGATGACAACACCCTCGCATGCACCACGGAGAATAACCACAAACAATGCGCACTGTAAGACAAGACGACACCCTGGCACACATCACCACACACACACTCACTTGTTCACGTCTGTCCCCACTGGTTATGCTCCATGTGTCGAGAATGTAGAAACAGTGGCAGTTCTCACACGCAGAGTAAGCATAAACAATGAGCACTGTCAGGCGACACGACACCCGGGCACACACCAATCAGAATAAGCATAAACAATGCACACTGTCAGATGACACGACACCCTGGCACACGCCACAACACATGCACTTGTTCACACTTGCCGCCATTGACCATGCCAGATATGACGAGAATGTAGAAACAGCAGCAGATCTCACGCGGCACTGCAAACGGAATGGCACTAATCTTCCACCCTTATCTACAATGAAGGCCTGGCAATCACACTGGCAATAAAACTGAACCTTTATTCTGCACGCGTACCTACGTATGCAGAATAAGTACAAACAATGTGCACTGTATGCGAAACGACACGACACCACTGTACTGGCACGCACCACCACATACGCACTTCTTCACGTCTGCCACCACTGACCATGCTAAATATTATGAGGCTGTAGAAATAGCACAATCTCTCACACAGGTCCTGCCGTTGCGAGGTAATCGCATTGACCCGCCATCCTTAACTGCAATGAAGGCATGGCATTCTCACTGGCGGGTAAACCTTCGAAGCTGTAATGCCAAGCAAGCGGGAAACGTGGTCGAGCAAGCAAAGTCCATGGTGACACAAAAATAGGTGGTTCTCCGATGTAACTAGCGTTGTGGCAGGTCGCGCCATGCACCTCCGGGTTCCCAAGGCGTTACGAGATCCTGCAGATTATAAACCTTTCCTGCAGGCACACACACACACACACGGCAGCGTCCGATACACTGGAAGGAGCGCCTCAAGCCACGAAAGACAAGCCCAACGTAGGTGGCGCCGCGCCGCGGTGGATTGTAGCGTAATACCATGGTGGGTGAGAGGGAAAGACGACGGTCGCCGAGGGAGCGTTTGACGGGCACAGAATTGTATAGAGGAGGCTAAGAGAGGGAGGGCGGCCCCTCCCTCTTAAGTGACAAGAGGGAAAAGGGGGCGCCCCTCCCCCCCCCCCCCCCCCCGTGCGCTCGCCTATGGTCATGGTTTCACGTAGAACACCATGCTTTCCGTATACTACTATTGCCACGTGGATCTTTCCGCATAGCCCATACGGATTCCGTTTGTTCTTTCCGTATATTCCGTATCGCCGTATGAGTCTATCCGTATAACAGATATGGCATCCGCATGTTCCTTATGGCCACATCCGTACGCCCATACGGAATTCCTTATGTACCATATGATGCTTCCGTATGTTCCTTACAATTTCCGTAAGCATCAGTATACGTCCGTACAAAATCCATATATCTTATACGGAAAATATGCGGAATCCGTATGTTTTCCGTATGACGGTATGCGGATTTTTTCAGTAGGGATAACCTGAAAGCTATTAATTTCTTTTAAAAACGCCAACACAGACTGGTGTTTAAAAAGCAGCTCCTTTCCTATGAGCATCGATGGATGGAGTGGTATTTGTTCTCGGAATGCTAATGGGAAGTACTTCTTTCTTATATTATCTAATTCAGTGCATTGGACAAGTATGTGCAGGACAGTGAGTGGTTGACCACATTTATCACACAAAGGTGGGTCACCACCGGACAAAAGGTATGCGTGTGTGCTGTGTGTATGTACCCGGAAGCTCTGGAACACTGTCGTGTTCCAGAGCTTCCGGGTATGAAGACGCCGACAGTATTTAAACATGCTTTATTCGCATACCAGCAACATAGCGATAACCAAGAGTGCCGAAGGAAAAGTGCCCCCCGCCCCACCGCGCGCCAAGCGCTTTTATTCACATCGTGGGCGAGGGTGTTGCAATATGGGCCGCGTGACAGTGTATCGCACAAGCACACGTGTACAGATATGCGACATCCCCCCCCACACTTATTTGGATCCCCAAGCATTGTCCAAAAAGTTCACGGCACAAAGCGATCAGGTGGGCGACGGGTAGCGACGTTCGCTAGGAGCGTTTGAAGTGTCCGCCGGTTCACTTTGTGCGGTGGGCGAGCTGTCGACGTCATGTGATGAGTCGCAGGCCGGGACCTGTGCGGGAGCTTCTTGCTGCCTTTCACTGAAGGGTAGTTCGAACTCCGTGGCGATGCCGGTGTTATCGTTGCGGATGTGATTTTGGTGACGCACCCACTGGAACACACCACGCGGAGTCACTACACTTAGCCGATATGACACTGGTCCCGTACGGGCAAGAACTGTTGCACACAGCCACTTTGGTCCTGATCGGAAATTGCGCACACGAACGGAATCACCAACAGCGATGACGTTGTCGCGACACGGGTGACGCCTTGTCTGGTCGAACTGGCGCTGGCGCACTCTGTTCTCGACCGCTGGTCGTATGAGGTCTAGTCTGGTCCGCAGGCGTCTCCCCAGGAGCAAAGTGGAAGGGGCCTCCCCTGTCGTAGCATGAGGCGTATTACGATACGCCAGAAGGAAGTCGGCTAACTCCTCACTGGCGCTCCTCGGACTGGTCTTGCGGAGCGCTGACCTCAAAGTCTGAACAAAACGTTCAGCCAGTCCGTTGCTACTTGGGTGATACGGTGCGGTTCTTACGTGCCGAATGCCCCTGTGCTTGAGGTAGGCTCGGAACTCTGCAGAAATGAACTGGCTTCCGTTGTCGGATACGAGCGTTTCTGGAAATCCAAATCTGCAGAAAAGTTCATGAATGCAAGCAATGGTTGCCTCTGAAGTAGTGGTTGTCATGGGACATACTTCTGGCCACTTGGAATGGGCGTCGACTACTACTAAGTATGATATACCTTTTATTGGACCTGCAAAGTCCATGTGTAGGCGTTGCCAAGGACGCGTCGGCCAGGACCATGGATGGAGCGGCGCTTTCACTGGCAAACTGTGTGTCTCTGCGCATGCGTGACAAGAGCCGACACATCTCTCTATGTCCTGATCGATATTTGGCCACCACACATAGCTTCTTGCAAGCTCTTTGGTGCGCACCACTCCCGGATGCCCTTCATGTAATTCATCTAAGACAAATTTACGGAATTTTTCTGGTACCCCCCACACGCATTCCCAGCATGACACAACCTTGATATAAAGAAAGCTCTAGTTTCCTGCAGAAAAAAAAGGTTTCAGGTTGGCAGATACGTTAGCAGGCCAGCCTGACAAGATGTACTGCACTACTTGACGGAACACTGGATCCCTTGCAGTTTCCTCTGCGATCTGTTTACTGCAGACGGGCATGCTGTCTAAACGCAAAAACAGAAAATTTTCTTCTGCCCCGTCTGTTCCCGGTTGCTGGATTGGAAGGCGCGATAAGCAATCAGCGTCCACGTTCTGCTTTGAAGGGCGATACTGCAACGAAAAAGAATATGCAGAAAGCGTGACGGCCCAGCGTTGCAGTCTCTGCGATGGCAGGAATGCCTGTTTTTGGGCCAAAGATCGTCTCAAGTGGCTTGTGATCTGTGAGCAACACAAACTTCCGTCCGTAAACGTAGTAATGGAACTTCTTGACTCCAAAAATAAGCGCTAATGCTTCTTTCTCCAATTGACTGTAACCTTGTTCAGCTTTTGTTAACGTTCGTGAAGCATAGGCTATTGGATGAACTTGGCCTTGAAAAACGTGTGACAAAACTGCGCCTATTCCGTAGGAAGAAGCATCGCATGACAACTGCAATGGCAAACTGGGATCATAGTGAATCAGAATAGGCTTTGACAACAGTAGTTTTTTTTACTTGCGCAAACGCACTTTGACAAGCGGCGTTCCATTGCCAAGGTTCGTCCTTACTCAAGAGCTTGTTCAAAGGAAAGAGTATGGATGCGAGATTCGGAACAAACTTTCCATAGTAATTTATGAGTCCTAACACTGACTGCAGCTGCTGTTTGTCTGTTGGAGCTGGTGCATTTGCAATTGCGACCAACTTTTCATCCGTCGGGTGAACACCGTCTTTTGCGATGACGTGACCCAAGTACTGCAGTTCATTGCGAAAAAAATCGCATTTCGAACGTTTGACGCGAAATCCGCATTCTGATAGCCGCTTCAGCACAGCTTCCAGGTTGAGCAAGTGTTCTGCTTCTGTGTGGCCCGTGATCAGTATGTCATCGAGATAACAAGTTACGCCGTTTAGTCCTTTCAGGGCGTTATCCATAATACGCTGAAATATTGCGGGAGCTGATGAAATGCCAAACGGTAGGCGGTTGACCAGAAACAGACCCTTGTGCGTGTTCAGCGTAAGTTATTGTTTAGATTCGTCGTCCATTTCGACCTGCTGATACGCTCTGCTTAGGTCAATCTTTGAAAAATGTTGTCCGCCTGCCAGCGCGGCAAATAGCTCGTCCGCTTTCGGTAGCGGATACCTTTCGATGTCCAGTATCGGGTTTAGCGTGACTTTGTAATCACCGCACAGTCTGACTGAACCATCGCGTTTAACAACTGGTACGACCGGCGTTGCGTACGGGCTTGTGGTCACGGGTGTAATTATCGCTAGCTCTTGCAGCTTCGATAATTCCTGCTCGACTGCAGTTTTTAGAGCGAAAGGCACGCTCCTTGCTTTGAAAAATCTTGACTTCGCGTCACCCCTTAAGAAAAGAGTAGCCTTTTCTCCCTTTACTGTGCCGAGTTCGCCCTTGAACAGGTCCTGATAGCGGTTTAGTAAGGACTAATTTAGGCGATCTGTCAGAGCCATATGTGTTTCCCACCTGCATGTGGTGAAGACCTTGTATTTGCGTCCAGTCCAGCTTGAGGTGTTGTAGCCAACTGCGCCCCAGCAGCGGCTGGCCGTCCTGTCGGAGCACGTACAACGGCAACTGTTGGCGCTGCGCGTTGTACTGGACTGCAACAAATGCTACTCCGCAGGGCTTCACGGGTTCATTTGTGTAGGTTCTCAAGGTGAGACTTGTCCTGCGCAAATGAGCTCTGGGAAAAAGAGAACGGAACTGTGAGACAGACATAACGGATACAGCAGCCCCTGTATCGAGTTCCATATTCACTGGTACGCCGTCAATAGCGACCTCGACCATGATTGGTTTTTGTCTTGCGTCTGCAGCAGGTTTTACACTCTTCAAATTGGTGCGTGGCAGTGACAAGGTACTAACATGCCGTTTATTTTTACTTTTCGATTCTTTTAGCTCTTTTCTCCGGCAAGCACTCTTGATGTGGCCCTTTTTGTTGCAATGAAAACATTTGGCATTCGCATACGGACAAGAGCTGGCGGTGTGTTTCACCGATCCGCAGCGATAACAAGAGGTAGAAGCTTCCCCAGTGCTTTTAACTTTGTGCACTTGAAATTCCTGCTGTGCTGTTGAGCGCGTAGCAGATGCGCTTTGAATCGCAGCTTCAATGGCTATCGCACGATCAACTGCTGTCTGAAACTTTAACTGATTGTCTTCTGCAAACAAACTTCGTTGTATGTCAGCCCGAAGCAAACCACAAACAAATCTGTCTCTTAACGCTTGATCAAGAAAAGTACCGAACTCACAAGTTTGCGCGAGTCTACGCAGCTCTGCGGCATACTGAGTAATAGTCTCTTGCGGCAGTTGTGAGCGGCGATGAAATGTGGCTCTTTCGCCGATAATGGACAGTTTAGGAACAAAGTGGTTTCGCAGTAAGCTTAGAAGTTCTTCAAAAGACTTCTTAGCGGGAGTCTCAGGAGACGTTAACGACCTCAACAATGCGTATGTCTTCGGTCCTACTAGGCTTATCAAGGTATCAGCCTTCTGGTCCTCCGAGACTTTGTTAGCACGCAAAAATGCTTGCAGGCGTTCTTCATAACTAGCCCAATCTGCTGAAGATTCATCGAAGGGTTCTACTTGCCCCAAGTGCGCCGACATCGTGTCGCTGACTTGTCTTCTTGTGGCAGTCCACCAGGGCCCCAAGATCCTCGTCGCCAAGAACTATGTCGTGTTCCAGAGCTTCCGGGTATGAAGACGCCGACAGTATTTAAACATGCTTTATTCGCATGCCAGCAACATAGCGATAACCAAGAGTGCCGAAGGAAAAGTGCCCCCCGCCCCACCGCGCGCCAAGCGCTTTTATTCACATCGTGGGCGAGGGTGTTGCGATATGGGCCGCGTGACAGTGTATCGCACAAGCACACGTGTACAGATATGCGACAGTATGTCCTGTTCTTAATCTGGTGAGTGTTACTTCTGTGTGGCGTGACTTCGATACTGGCGGCCAATTCGCGAGAAATGTGGCTTGATGAGATGAAGTTTATTAAGGCGAAAGCCTTTAATGTCTCATGCTCACGTCCGTCCGGTGTCCATTCGTCCGGTGTCCGTCCGTCCGTCCGTCCGTCCGTTCGTCTGTCCGTCCGTTCGTCCGTCCGTCCGTCTGTCCGTCCGTCCGTCCGGTGTCCGTCTGTCCGTCCGTTGTCCGTCCGTCTGTCTGTCTGTCTGTCTGTCCGTCCGTCTGTCCGTACGGTGTCCGTCCGTCCGTCCGTCTGTCTGTCTGTCTGTCCGTCCGTCCGTCAGTCCAATGTGCGTCCGTCCCGTCCATCCGAGCTCTGGCACGGAGCCAGGCGGCCGCCGGGATGCGCAAACGGACGCCGGTCGCGTCGGACTCTACAGCGCTCGCTCTTTGCTTGCGTAGCTTCGCTGTGCCCAGCATTTGCAATCATTCTGACCGACGCCGTCTCAATGGACACAGGCGTTCACGGAATACACCTTCTAATTTACAAAGGGCCCGTCAATTTAAGCGCTGGAACGCTATGGCGTTTGCACGATGCAGAAAGCGCGAGAAAATACTAACGCATGCGAACGGAGGAAGATTAGTCTCGCGTCTCGCTGCGACTCGCGGTAAAAAATTAAAAAAAGAAAACACGCACACATTCGCTTTGTGTGTTATCCCACTGAGAGTGTAAAAGAAAAAAAGACATGGCATAGTCAGTGGAACGGCCAGACGCTTTCGCCCAAAACCCTTGGAATGTACAAAGTGTCCTTCAATTTTTTGCGTTTGCCTGTCCCATAACCGCTGCCAATAGTCCCCGAGCTTTCGTTTGAGGAAAGGTTTGAGGTCAAGTGCAGGGACTCCTATGGATGTATTGGCAGTGCTTTCGTGGGCGGACGCAGCTAGCTGGTCCGCCAACACATTTCCCTGTATCTCGCGGTGCCCTGGCACCCAGCAGATTACGACATGCTGTTTTAGAGTGTAGACCGTGCACAGGAGTGAGTAGATCGAGACGAAGGATAGGGTTTTTGTGACTTTTCAGAGTCTTCAGGGCTTTGACCACACTCAGGGAAATCAGTGTATATTACTGATCTTTGTAGTTTTAGTTGTTGAATGTGATTAACGGCCGCAAGTATCGCATAAGCTTCTGCTGCGAAGATGCTGGTGTTAGGATGCAGAGTACCGGCATCTGAAAAAGATGGGCCGACCGCTGCGTAGGACACAGATGTGTGGGTCTTTGAGGCATCAGTAAATTATTCTGGACATGAGTTTTTGTGCTGGAGTTCGAGGAAGTGTGTACGGATATGTGCAATAGGCGCGTGCTTGGTAACTTCTACGAAGGATATATCGCAATCTATGAGCTGCCACTTCCATGGCGGGACATATGCAGCGGGAGCATCCAAACGGTGTTCAAGCAGTGGCACACCCATTGTTTCAGCTAGACCCCTCACACGAAGTGCGTAGGGCTGTCTCATAGCAGGGCGGTTGTCAAACAGGACAGAACTGGACAAGTCATTGATAGTGGAGTGTACGGGGTGTTCGTTGTTTGCGTTCACCTTGAGGAAGTATACAAAAGATAGGTACGATCTCTGGAGATGCAGCGACCACTCGTTCGAGTCAACGTACAGGCTTTCCACGGGGCTAGTGCGAAAAGCGCCCGTGGAAAGACGAATGCCTAGGTGGTGGACAGGGTCAAGCATCTTCAAGGATGTTGGGGTCGCAGACTGATAAGTGATCGCCCCGTAATCCAGGCGCGTTCGAATGAGGCTTCGATACAAGTTCATCAGACATTTCTTGTCACTACCCCATGTAGTGCGTGACAACACCTTTCAGGATATTCAGGGTTTTTAAACACTTGTTTTTTATGTACTTGATGTGTGGTGTGAATGTTAGTTTGGTGTCCAATATTAGGCCCAGGAACTTATGCTCGGTATTTACAGAAAAACGTTGGCCATGTAGGTCAATGTCAGGGTCGGAGTGAATCCCTCTCTTCCTGGAAAACAAGACGCACGCGCTTTTTTGCGGATTTAGTCGGAACCCGTTTTCCTCTGCCCATTTGGAGACCTTGTTCAGGCCAAGTTGAACCTGCCGCTCGCACATTGCAAGATTACATGATTTGAAACCAATCTGCACGTCGTCTACATAGGTGCAGTAAAACACATTGCATGGAATGCACAGTCGCAGGGAATTCATTTTGATGATAAAAAGTGTGCAACTCAGCACACCACCCTGAGGCACTCCAGTTTCCTGGACAAATGTATGAGACAAAACGCTCCCCACTCGGACACGGAACGTGCGTTCAGACAAATAACTTTCGATTATGGTCAGCATATTACCTCGGACACCCAAGTGTGAGAGGTCTCGCAGTATGCCGAAGCGCCATCTGGTGTCGTAAGCCTTTTCCATATCGAGGAACACCGAAAGAAAGAATTGTTTATGGACGAAAGCTTCACGGATTTGTGCCTCGATACGTAAAAGATGGTCAGTGGTGGATCTACCCTCGCGAAATCCGCACTGGTATGGATCCAGCAGATTGTTTGTTTCCAGGAAATGTAGAAGTCGGCGGTTAATCATCTTTTCGAAGAGCTTACACAGGCAACTTGTTAGTGCGATCGGCCGGTAACTGCTAACGGAAGATGGATCCTTGCCTTGCTTCAGAATCGGAATAACTATGGCTTCCTTCCAGGCAGAAGGGATCTCGCCGGAAAACCAAACAGCATTATACAGGGAAAGGAGGGCTTTTTGAGTTTCAGAAGGCAGGTTTTTTAGCATTTCATATACGACCCGGTCAGAGCCTGGGGCAGATTTATTGCAGCAGTTAAGTGATGCCTGTAGCTCAGCTAAACAGAAAGGTGCATTGTATGCCTCGTGTTTTGTGGGTTTCCGCTCTAGCTTCTGTTTTTCAATTCTTGTTTTATGTCGTTGGAAAGCTTCACTATAGTGCGACGAGCTGGACACCTGTTCGAAGTGTTCGCCGAGGAAGTTCGCTTGGTCTTCCAAGCTGTCGCCTTGTGTGTTTACCAGAGGAAGTGAATGTGTTTGTCGTCCTGCTACCTTACCAACCATGTTCCACACTCTCGCCTCTAGTGTATATAAATTGATTCCGGATAAAAACTTCTGCCAGCTCTCCCTTCTAGCCTGTCTGCGCGTTCTTCTACCTTCAGACTTAATGTTCTTGAAAGTGTCAAGATTCTCGGCTGTCGGTGAGTCCCGAAGTAACTTCCACGCTTTATTTTGCTTTTTTCGTGCATTTCGACACTCAGAATTCCACCATGGGACACGTCGCTTGCCGGGCAGTCCAGAAGTTTGCGGGATGCATTTAAGTGCAGCATCAGTCAGAAAAGCTGTAAAATACTGTACAGCTGCATCTATTGCTTAAGCCGCATATATCAGTGCAACTTAAACGGGTAATCTCATGAAACTGTTCCCAATAAGCTTTGTCTGTGAGCCATTTAGGAACCTGTGGAGGACGTTCATTTGATGTTGGTGTGGTCAGAACTGTAGGAAAATGGTCACTTCCGAAAGGATTCTTTATGATTTTCCAGTGGAGTAGGGGTAGAAGCGATGGAGATACAATGCTGAGATCTATGGACGAGTAGGTTTTGTTGGCGAGGCTATAATATGTTGGCTCTTTCCTATTCAACAGACACGCACCGGAAGAAAAGAGGAACTGTTCAATTAGGCGGCCTCGTGCGTCGCAGGGAGGATCACCCCATAGACCGCTATGTGCATTCAAGTCCCCAAGGACCAGATAAGGTTCTGGTAGTTGATCTATTAAGGACTGGAATTCATGTTTTGCAAGACGGTGGTGTGGAGGTATGTATAGAGAGCAGATGGTGACGAGTTTACTCAAAAGAACTGCTCGAACAGCCACTGCCTCAAGGGATGTATGTAATGGTAGATGTGTACATGCTACTCCTGGATTAACTATAATTGCCACGCCACCAGATGACGCCACAGCATCATCTCGGTCCTTTCGAAATATAACATAATGACGTAGAAAATTGGTGTTCTTGGATTTTAAGTGTGTTTCTTGTACACACAGCCCTTGTGGTGAATGTTCGTGTAAGAGTTCTTGGATATCGTCGAGGTTTTTTAAAAGACCTCTCACGTTCCATTGTATAAATTGTGTATCCATTTTGAGTGTGAATTAGTGCTGTGTGTACTGAAAGGACTGTTGCGTTAGGTCAGAGACCCCTTGTCAGGCCCCATTGACGGGAGTTCTTGCTTTTTTGGTGCGCTCCAAGGAGCTGCGCCGGAGACGCCGTCGGACTTGCCGTTGTTTCCATTGCCTCGGCAGAGGCGCTGGATGCCCGCCCGCGGGCTACGCGCACGGGTGTCACACTTTTGGGACCTTCTGCCTGAACAGAAGGCCCTGGGCCTGCAGGTCCGGAGGCCTGCATACCCTTTGGTTGCGGAGCAGCACGGGCTGCTTCCGCTGAGGGGGGGCCAGTGGCGCTGCCGCCCGTCCACTCGGAGTGGTGCGTGCGGCCGCCGCGAACTTTTGTGGCACTGCCCCCCTTGCGTGCCACGTCCGCGAATGAAGGACCCTGCGCAAAAGAAAGGCGTTTGCGCGCCTCCCTAAAGGAAATGTTCTCATTTACCTTGAGTGTGATTATTTCTTTTTCGTGTTTCCATGAAGGACATGTGCGTGAGTAGGCTGGGTGTCCGCCGTCACAGTTTGCACAGTGGGGAGTTTCAGCACAGGTGTCCGTAGGGTGTTCGTGCGAGCTGCACTTGGCACAGGTTTGACGGGCACGGCAGCTCTGAGAGCCGTGACCGAAACGTTAGCACTTGAAACAACGCCGCGGATTGGGAATGTATGGTCGGACCTTTAGCCTGAGGTAGCCTGTTTCGATATATTCTGGTAGGGTGCTTGTGGAAAATGTAACAATCAGGTGTTTTGTGGGTATTTCTTTATCGTCACGTCGGAGTTTAATTCGCTGTACATGTGTCACATGTTGTTCATTCCAGCCCTCAAGGAGCTCATTCTCAGTCAAGTTGAGCAGGTCTTGGTCAGATACTACACCTCGGGAGCTGTTCAGTGATCGGTGTGGTGTTATTGATACAGGGGTGCTTCCAAAAGAGACTAGTTTTGAGAGGTTATCGTACTGGCTCTTACTTTGCACTTCAAGGAGAAGGTCCCCACTAGCCATTCTAGTAGCCTTATAACCTTGTCCGAGTGTATTGGTGAGGGATTTGGACACAATAAAGGGAGAGATTTTTGTGGCATTCTTGTCGGTGGTCTCACAGTGGATTACGTGGAATCGGGGAAAATTTTCTTTTGGCTTCAAAAAGAAGTTTATGTTCTTTCGGTGCGTCCCCTCTTTGAGAGAGGACGATCATTGAGTCGAGGAAATGAGCTGGAGACCATAGAAATTGTTTAGTTTCGGCAGCCATGCCAGCCGCCCACCATGGAGCCCAACATGGGGACGCGACAGCACTTACACTAATATAAGCCATGCCAACGCCAGCTGTACACAGCCACTATAACCAAATATAATGTGCCCAAGAGAGGGCGCACACACAAGGTTAACCCTTGCCGCCAAGAAAAGAGGAAGTAACAAGAAGAGAGGAGAGGACAGGAAAGGTTCACAGTGAGAGAGAAAGACGAAGATGAGGGGAGAGAGAGACAGGAAAAGGCTACGGCCGATTTCTCCTGGGTGGGTCAGCCCAGGGGTGCCGTCTGCGTGAAGCTGGGGCCAAAGGGGTGTGTTGCCTCTGCCGGGGGGGCCTTAAAGGTCCAAACACCCGGCGTCAGCTCAACCCCCAGGATTCCCTTTTCCCCGGATACGGCAACGCCACGCACGGCTAGGCGTGGGAGGGGGTCGAAACCCCCCCCGTTGGCTCGGGTCCGTGGTGACGCCACTCACCAAACGCCTGCTTGCGCAGACGACCCTGCGGGGTGTGAGAGGATGGTTGTAACATTCATTTGAGGCACTAGCAGTAGGGTATTTTTGTTTTTCGGTATTTTCTTTGTATTTGAGGAATGCATCAGTGTAATTCGCTGAACATGATACATCGTAAAAATGTTCGCCTAAAAGGTTGGCCTGGTCTTCTAGTGTTGTTTGTGTGTCTGGACTTGTAAGCAGTGGTATTCTGTATGATGAGTATTCTCCTCTGAACTTCCTGACCTGATCCCAGATATGTTTAGATGTGGCTGAACTATTAATGGATGATATGTATTTGTGCCAAGAACTCTTTTCGGCCTGCCTTCGGATGTATCGCGCTTTAGCTTTCGCCTGTTTAAAACGTACGAGGTTGCTATAGGTCGGGTACCTCCGTATGGTTCCCCAGGCCTTGTTTTGCTGTTTTTTGGCTTCGGCGCACTCAGTTGTCCACCAGGGATTTAATTTCTTGCGTACAATCCCAGAAGATTGCGGTATCGCCTTTTCCGCCGCTGAAATAATAGCGTCAGTGAACTTTTTGTTGAGTTCCTGAACAGAATGTTCGGGTGAAAACATATGTTCAAGCTTTGCGTGATGTGTAAAAAGTGGCCAGTTTGCGAGTTGCAATTTCCACCGGCGTGGCTTGGTGGCCAGTGTTCGATACGATGGCATGAGTTTGATAATGGCGGGTTGGTGGTCGCTACCATATGACTTTTCAAGGACTTCCCATTTAAGATCGCTAAAAAGACACAGTGAACACAGGGCGAGATCTAAGCAGCTAAAAGTGCGTGAGGTTGGTGAGAAGTAGGTAAAAGCGCCGGAGTTCAAAAGGCAAATATCGTTTGACAAAACGAAAATCTTCAACGATCTGCCCTCTTTGATCAGTTTTGTCGCTACCCCAAAGGATAGAATGAGCATTAATATCCCCAACTAAAATAAATGGTTTTGGTAACTGTTCCACTAGATTTTCTAAGTTTTTAGTGGTGAAAAGGGTGTGCGGTGGAATATACAGCGAGCAGATGGTGATGGTTTTGTATGATAGAATGGTGACGGCTACGGCCTCGAAAGATGTGTTTATTTGGACATCTCGCGTGAGAATGCTGCCCTGTACTACTATGGCTACTCCTCCCGAAAGACGGCTGCAATGTTCGCGGTCCTTTCGGGCAACTTTAAAGCCCTTTAGGAAATGATCATGTTTTGCACCAAGATTTGTCTCTTCGAGGCAGAAAGCCACTGGTGAGAACTTGTTGATGATGTTCCTTTATGTCACCTAAATTATGAATTAAACCTCTACAGTTCCAATGTACGACAAAAGCCATTATGAAATAAAATTAAGCAAATGTACTTGTGGGCATTGTTCGGTTAAAATGAAATATGATAGGTGACATTATTAAGAACTGAAACTACAGACAAATGCGATAACCATTTTGGTTATCGCTTGCTTTTCATGGTTATTGGGACCTTTTTCCTGTTTGGCGCGCTCCAGGGGAGCGCTTGTCTTTCGGTGTCGATGACACCGAGGTCTTTGGATCGACCTCCATCGCCCTGCCAGAGGCGCTGGAAGATCGAGAGCTCGGCACAGACTCGGGTCTCAGGCCTTGGTACTCGATTGATTTTAGGGCCCAGCGAGACCGGACTCTGCAGGCCCTTTGAGGTGGATGGAGCAGCAGACGCTGCTTCCATCAAGGCGGCGGAAGGAGTCACAACCGGACCACTTTGTGTGGACCCGGAGGACATTTCAGGCCTTTGTGACGCTGCCCCCCGACTGCGTCACATCGGCGTAACTTCTCTGGAAAAGGTGAGATAACCGTTTCCGCGCTTCGTAAAACGAGATCTTTTCACTGATGGTTAAAGCGATGATTTCTTTTTCATTTTTCCAGAATGGGCATGACCGGCAATACGCTGGGTGATCTCACTTACAGTTGACGCAAAGTGGCGATAAAGTGCAATTTTCAGAAGTGTGGTCGTTGGCGCTGCATTTGGCGCATGTTTCCTTTCCTCTGCATGTGTGGGATGCGTGACCGAATCTTTGTCATTTAAAACAGCGTCTGGGGTTTGGGATGTACGGTCTGACGTTGATTTTCACATACCCAGCCAAAAGACAGGTGGGCATTTCACTTGTACCAAAGGTAAGTATGACATGTTTGGTGGGGATTTCTTGGTCGTTGCGGCGGATGACTATTCTCTGAACTTTTATCACTCCTTGGTCTTGAAAACCCTCAAGGAGCTCTTCGTCACTTAGGCTCAAGAAGTCGTCTTCGGATATTACTCCCCTGCTGGTATTCAGGGACCTGTGGACAGAGATTGTAACCGTAGTTTCACCAATACTGGCTAGTTCGAGTAGCTTCGGCACTTGTTCTTTTTCAGTTAGTTCGACTAGGATGTCACCGTTCAACATTTTTGAGGCTTTGTAAGTCGGTCCGATCTTTTCCTTGATGCATTTGGCCACCAAAAATGGGGACAGCTTTCTTGCGGGTGTGTTTGCACTGTGAATTACGTGGTACTTTGGGAATCCTACTGTAGTCTGTGTGGAGAAATGGAAAGTTTCTTCGGTGCGGCCTCTTTTACGAGACCGATCAATGATGGCGGATGCTTGGGAAGCCATAAAAAAATTAGTGTGTTCGGCAACAGCGCCGACCGCCCACCACGGAGCCCAACAAGGGGACGCGGCTGGACTTGTGAACAAGCCTGCACGACGCCAGCCGTACGCTGTCACTACAACCAAATATACTTACCCAAGACTGGATATGATACACAAGGTTAACCCTCGCCGCCAGGAAAACCAGAAGTAAATGGAAGAGAGGAGAAGACAGAAAAGATTGAAAGAGAGATAAAGACGAAGATGAGGGAAGAGAGAGACAGGAAAAGGCGACTGCCGATTTCCCCTCCTGGGTGGGTCAGCCCAGGGGTGCCGTCTACGTGAAGCTAGGGCCAAAGGGGTGTGTTGCCTCCGCCGGGGGGGCCTCAAAGGTCCAATCACCCGGCATTGGCTTAACCCCCAGGATCCCCTTTTCCCCGGACACGGCTAAGCCACGCACGGCTACGCGTGGGAGTGGATCGAAACCCCCCCCCGTTGGCTCAGGTCCGCCGAGGCAAAGTGTCCGTGCGGCAAACGAAAATGAGCCACGTGCGCCTCAGTTGTTGCGCAGAACTGTTAGTTAGTTATGTTGGCTTTTATGGCGCAAAAGCAGCAATGGCTATGATGCGCCAGACACTAGGTGATTTTCAATGAGATGGTAAAATGAAGTGTAAAACCAAAATTTTCTTTACAGTTTGTGTAAAAGACCTGTGGCCTCTAGAAACCGAAAAACGTCCTCTATGGGGACGATTGCATTTTCTGAAAGGATTAACATTGGGTGTAGAGGTGTTTGTGATTTGTAGAATTCATTAAAATAATCGTGTCTTCTTTTTTTCGAAAAGTGGACATGTTATTAAAACATGATTGACAGTCAGAGGTTCCTTGCAATGTTCGCATTGTGGCTGATCTTCTCCTCGCAGTAAAAAGTTGTGAGTTAGGTGAGTATGACCTATCCGCACGCGACATAGTGTTACTTCGATGAAGCGCTTTTGGTGATAGCATGATTTCCATTCTTGTAAAATAGGCTTGATAGTTTGAAGCTTGTTAAGCCCTTTACACCGCCATTCTTCTTGCCATTTTGCCCTAAAGCCTGTCCGGCATCTATTAAAACAATCTCTGAATGGTACCTTTATTTTTGCTACGTTATGATTGTCACGAATTACGGGCGGTCGCGGGCGATGGACTCAGTCAAGACTCGGTGTCAAAACAACACATTTAATAGGGAAAAGCACTGCACTCAAAAATATACAAATGTACAAAGAAAACAGCTAGCAATAACCCAAACTCAAACTATTTGCAAGTCCTCGATCTAAACACTAAATCGTCCTACAGGTACAGTCCTATCTCTGCAGCTACGATATTGTACCGTCTAGCTTCACGACCGCGACTTCGTTTGGCGCTCTTACTTGAGTCTGCCGACCCTGTTCGGTGCCGATGTCCAGTCAGCGTTAGTGTCCTCCACAATTCGTTGCCATCTGCGACGCCTTCCACGGTCTTGCGTGACGAGTCAGTCGTCGTCTGTCCATACGGGTCGTCGCACGACTGGCTTGACTGCTTGGCCCGTTATTCCTAACGCCTTCAGGCCTGACGTCACTGTTGGCTGCACCCGGTGTGGCGTTTCCACTGACGACGTGGCACTCCGGGGATTGTCCTGGGTGGCTCGCATCCGGAGGGGGGCTTGCGACGGAATGTTCGTACTTGCTGGGCGCGGCTGCGGCATCACCGAGGAGCCTCCTTTCGACTGTCGTCGACTCCGCCGGCCACCTCGGGACGCCCGCGTCTCAGACCGTAGACCCGAACACCCGTCGCTCCCGTCGCCGGAACATGAGCTGGCGATGCGTCCTTCCACAACCGAGTCCACCCAGACAATGCCAGCTCACCACATCTTCGTCTTTCTCCTTGACTCGGTTCACGCGCCTCGGGTTCTCGAAGGTTCCGCGCACGCGCCCGTGCCCCTTTGAACGCTCGTCTTTTTTGTCTTTGCATGTCATGGCTGTCGCTCATGACAATGATGACTTGCCATTGCTGCTACCCTGTCTGCCTTCTCGTTTCCTGTGATGCCAACGTGGCTCGGCACCCATACTAGACGGATTGTCTTGCCATTTTTCTCAGCTATTTCCAGCATGTGTAGGATGTTCCCCAAGCATCGGTTCGCTTTCCGACCTAGTGTGTAGGGCCTTTAATGCGCTGAGGGAGTCAGTGTATATAACTGCTTTTTTATGGCTTTTAGATAAAATGTCTTCTAGAGCAATAAAAAGAGCATATACTTCCGCTGTAAAAACAGATATAAATTGCGGCAGTCTGATGCAGGATTCCGAGTCTTTTGATGTAACAGCACTTCCTGTATGTTCTTCTGTTTTTGAACCGTCAGTGCAGTATTCATGATGTTTGCTATATTTTTGTTGAACCACTAGGAAATCCTGTATAATGTGCTCCCGTGGAGTTTCCTTTTTCCTTAAATGAGTCAGGGCAAAATCAGTGAAATGTGTGAAGTCCAACTATGGAGCCAGTCGTCCCGGTGTTTGGGCAACGTTGAGCGCCTGATTTGGTACCTTATATTCCGCACATATTTCTTCAAAGCGCAGGAGAAGTGGTCTTATCGTGTGCGGTCGGTTGTTGTACTGTGTTCTTGTACTGGTGTGAGAAACAATGGTGTGGCATATGTGATAAGGTTTCGATCGGGTTCTTAGTACATACGATACTGTAAGCAGCGATCTTCGATGTTCCAGGCAAGGCTAGTTGCTCTCAGCATACAAACTCTCGACGGGTGATGTTCTGTACGCCCCAGTTGCCAAGCGCAATCCGTGATTATGTATTGGATCAAGATGTTTCAGGTAAGATTTCCTTGCTGATCCGTAGACCACGCTGCCGTAGTCAAGTATGCTCAGCACAATTGACCGGTATATGCGTAAAATGCAAATTAGATCAGCACCCCAGTGTTTCCATGATAGCATTTTTAGGATGTTAAGCGCCTTGTTTGCCTTCTTTTTTATGTTGTTCATATGAGCAATGAAGTTTAACAAGTTTAACTTGCTGTCAAAGACTAGACCCAGAAATTGGTGTTTTTGTTTCAGTGGCAGTAGGCTATTGTTAATTTTAAGACCAGGATCGGGATACAGGCCCCGTTTTTGCGAAAATAGAACGGTAACGGTTTTTTGAGTCGAAAAGCGAAAGCCATTTTGATCTGCCCATTTGGTTAGTTTGTTGATGGTGAGCTGGAGCTGCCTTTCACATGTGGATATAGTTGAAGCCCGACATGTTATTTGAAGATCGTCCACGTATAGTGAATGCATAATGGAGGGTGGGATTACTGTATTTATGGAATTCATTTTGACTACGAAGAGTGTGGTGCTTAATATGCAACCCTGCGGCACACCATTTTCTTGGACGAAAACACGCGATAGTGTGGAGCCCAGCCGTACCTGAAAATTTCGGTTCGATAGAAAATCCGACAGGCAATTAAGCATTCTACCGCGTATTCCCAAGTTCGCCAAGTCTCTCAATATACCAAATCTCCATGTGGTGTCGTAGGCTTTCTCTAGGTCAAAAAAGACTGCTAGGCAGTGTTGTCTATGTAAGAATGCTTCACGTATGGTGTGTTCGAAGCGAACAAGATGATCGATTGTTGAGTGACCTTTTCTATACCCACACTGGTGATCGTCTAGTAGATTCTCTATTTCAAGGGTGTATGTTAGCCTGATGTTTATTATGCAGCTCATATGATTTTGCCATGCAGCTTGTAAGAGCTATAGGTCTATGGCTACCCGGTGACGTCGGTGGTTTTCCAGTTTTTAGAAATGGGACTATGGTTGCCATTTTCCACTTAGTGGGCATTCAGCCGGTTTTCCAGATCATATTATAGAAATTTACTAATGCTTGTACGGCAGCCTGCGAAACGTGTGCGAGCATTTGTGTAATGGACTCTGTCCGGGCCAACTGCTGTCTTTTTCCCCCTGAAAGCACAGCGTTTAACTCATGGGAGTGTTAATGGTGTGTTACAAGGCTTATCTAAACCTCCTGTTAACGGCAATTTCTGTTTTTCGGCTGTCTGTTTGTACTTCAGGAAAGATTGCGTGTAATTTTCAGAACTGGATATGGTGTGAAAATGTTCGCCTAGAATATCCGCTTGCTCCTCTAGGGATGTTTGCGTACCTGGGCCTGTAAGTATAGGTATCGCGTATGGGGAGTAGTCACCGCTGAACTTCCTAACCTGGTCCCACATTTTTTTGGATGTGGTTGAGCTATTGATTGTAGATATGTATTTCTGCCAGGATGATTTTTCTGCTTGTCTACGGATATATCGTCCTTTTGCTTTAAGCTGCTTGAAAGCGGGGAGGTTATCATTCGTAGGGTATCTGCGGAAAGTGCACCACCCTTTGTTTTGTAGTTTTTTTGCTATAGTGCACTCGCTGGTCCACCATGGTTTGAGCTTTTTCCCCACTAGTCCCGTAGACTGGGGAATAGCTTGCTCTGCTGCTAAAAGTATGCACGAAGTAAACCTATCATTCATCTCATATATTGTTATGTGGTCAAGAAACTCCTCCTGTAGAGTGGCTTTCTCTGTAAATAAAAGCCAGTTAGCTTGATGTAGCTTCCAGCGTTGTGGTCGAGAGTGTATGGTCGGAAGTGGAGATGTTAGTTTTACAACAGCAGGTAGATGGTCGCTACCATAAGGGTTATTTATTATTTCCCACGTAAAATCAACAAATATTGAGCTGGAGCACATTGCCAAATCTAAACAGCTCATGGCTCCTGTGCTTGGAGAGCAGTACTTAGGTGCTCCAGTGTTTAAGAGACATATATTGTTAGTTAGAATACAGTCTTCAACTACCTGCCCTCTACTGTCTGTCTTAACACTTCCCCATAGAGTATTGTGCGCATTAAAATCTCCAGCTATTAAAAAGGGCTCAGGCAGCTGCTCCACAATCAGTTCTAGCTCTCTTACCGTAAAAGGTGTATGAGGTGGAATGTACATTGAACACACGGTGATAGTTTTATGCGATAAAATGGTGACAGCCGCTGTTTCAATGGAACTATTAACGATTACTTCTCTCGTCGCTATGCCACTTTGGACTATGATGGCGACCCCGCCCGACAGCCGGTTGCCTTGCGAACGGTCGCGGCGTATGACGGTGTAACCTTTTAATATTTTGGTGATTTTCGGTCCTAAATTGGTTTCCTGCAAACATAGAGCTACAGGAGAGAAGCCTGTCAGAATGTCCTTAACGTCGCTTAGGTTGCGTGTCATGCCTCTACAGTTCCAATGAATGATGTACGCCATTATGTAAGAAAATGTGTATGAGATGTATTGCATTGAGATGTTAATGCAGAAACTAAAAAGCGACGGTTGTTATGTGTTGTTCGGTTACTTCTTTTTTTTGTGGGGCCAAAACTACGTTTCGGCTCCCTTTTCCTCCTTTG
The DNA here is from genome assembly GCA_030522465.1 of Rhipicephalus appendiculatus. Classification (NCBI taxonomy): domain Eukaryota; kingdom Metazoa; phylum Arthropoda; class Arachnida; order Ixodida; family Ixodidae; genus Rhipicephalus; species Rhipicephalus appendiculatus. Next base: position 22,772 of record JALIZH010008318.1, on the reverse strand, counting down.
CAGGGAGGAATGATGGGCTGCCGGGTCGTCCTGCTGATTGAAGCAGGGTCTCCCAGGCTTTCACTATCCCATGGACACACGTCCATGGAATCTGCACCGCCAGGGTGCTCATCACTGCTGGTGCCCTGCGAGGATGCTGGCCTCCTCAGAGGAAGCTGGCTGCTCGGCACCGTCAATGAGGTCTGTTTCACCTCGACATTAAGTTGGCTGACACCAACACTGGTCGAGGCTTTTAGACCTCCCTGAGGAGAGGCACTTTGTGCCTCTTTTGGGCTCTTGTCTGGGGGGACGGACTGCGGCCACTAGGTTCTGGAGTTGGATCTGTGTGCCTACAGAAACCATCGACGGTGCCTTCCCCCTCTGCACCGCTTGAGAGTAGGTACCCTTTTGGGGCAAACGCAACACGCTTGCGAGCTTCTTGGTACGGTATGTTTTCAGTGTAAGTATGTCCTTTTCTTCCATTCTGGGCAGGAGCGTGAATACGCAGCATGGGGTCCCTTGCAGTTGACACAGTTCAATGTGTTAGTGCACTCTGGTTCTTCATGTTCGTTCTGGCCACATTTTACGCAAGTTGCAATGCCACGACATGACTGTGACCCATGCCCAAATCTCTGGCACCGGAAGCACCTGCGAGGATTGGGTATGTAGGGCCTCACCCGAAGGTATAGGTACGCTGCCTTAACTGCTGTAGAAAGAGTCGTGCTTGAGAAGGTTAGTATCACATTCTTTGTCCGGATTTCCTTGTTTTCTCTACGGATGATGATTGCTCGTGCGGCAAGTACGCCTTGATCCGCTAGAGCTTCCTAAATTTCAGCGTCGGTGCACTTGAGCAATTCATTGTCGGATATTAAGGCGAAAGCCTTTAATGTCTCATGCTCACGTCCGTCCGGTGTCCATCCGTCCGGTGTCCGTCCGGCGTCCGTCCGTCCGTCCGGCGTCCGTCCGTCCGTCCGGCGGTAGTGCTGGTGGTGTGCGTCCTCACCACCCTTACTGCACATGCGCAAACCCTCCCCACGCACCTCCTCTGCTGTGCTTCCCCTCTCTTTCCTCTAGGTATCCCTCCCGCCCGCGGCGTTTACACACCCATTGCGCATGCGCGTCCCCTCCCCCCTCTAGGCATCCCTCCCGCGGCGCTTACACCTCCATTGCGCATGCGCGTCCCCTGCCCCTACCTCTTCTACGCTTCCCCCTCTCTCTCCTGTAGGCATCCCTCCCCGCGGCGTCTACACCCTCACTGCGCATGCGCGTCCCCTTCCCCATCTCTCTCCTCTAGGCATCCCCCCCCCCCGCGGCAACCACACCCCCCAATGCGCATGCGCGTCCCCTCCCCCCTCTCTCCTCTCCTACGCTCCCCCCTCTCTCGCCACGCAACGCCGACGCAGACAGCGTCTGCTAGCGAGTTTCTTGGTTGAAAAAACCGACTGCTCGCGCTGCACAACCGTTCACTGGCCACCCCGTATATATGGCAATGGATCTTGACCTGCAAGGTGGTGCCGGTGGGAGATTTCTCCTGTGCGTTGTCGAACGATGAAAAATTCGCAGCGTGCGCGTTAACTAAAAGCGAACTGCGGGTCTCTGTGTCCAGTCCGAGTCTTCAGTCTCTCATTGCCCAGCAGCGATTGGGATGTTCCAGTAGGAAACAACCGTCCATCACTGCGTGCTTTGCGCCCCCCAGGTTTCTCTCCTGTGCAACGCTGCGATGAGCGCCAGCGTCAACGCCGCCGCCAGTGTAAGCGTTAGCGCCCGCTGCTTCGCATCTACACATGGTTCCCTTTAGCGGTGGATGGTGTAATCTTTAAGGCGAAAGTCTTTAATGTCTCATGCTCACGTCCGTCCGGTGTCCGTCCGACCTTCGTCCGGCGTCCGTCCGTCCGTCTGTCTGTTCGTCCGTCCGTCCGTCCGTCCGTCCGTCCGTCCGTCCATCCATCCGTCTGTCCGTCCGTCCGTTCATCCGTCCATGTCCGTCCGTCCGTCCATCCGAGCTCTGGCACGGAGCCAGGTGGCCGCCGGGATGCGCAGACGGACGCCGGTCGCGTCGGACTCTATAGCGCTCGCGCTTTGCTTGCGTAGCGTCGCTGTGACCACAGTTTGCAATCATTCTGACCGACGCCGTCTCAATGGACCCAGGCGTTCACGGAATACACTTTCCAATTTACAAAGGGTCCGTCAACTTAAGAGCTGGAACGCGGATGGCGTTTGCACGATGCGCAAAGCGCGAGAAAATACTAACGCATGCGAACGGAGGAAGATGAATCTCGCGTCTCGCTGCGATTTGCGGTAAAAAATTAAAGAAGAAAACACGCACCCATTAGGTTTGTGTCTTATGCCACTGAGAGTGTAAAAAAAAAAAAGACATGTCATAATCAGTGGAATGGCCACACGCTTTCGCCGAACACACTTTGGAATGTACAAAGTGTCCTTCAATTTTTACTCCTCGCGTGTTATTGAGTGATCTGTGAGCTGTTACAGATACTTCATGTTGTCCGATGTTCCCTAGTTGTCTGATTTTGCGACTTTGTTCCTTTTTTTCTACTTCTATAAGGAGGTCTCCTGAATTCATTTTTTGGCACTGTAGTTGCTTCCGATGCATCCTTGAATTGCTTTTGCGATCGGGAATGGTGACGTGTCAAGAATCTTAGTCTCGCTCAGGGACGTTACGACAAAAAATTTTGTGTATTCACTCTCTTTGGTGAGAAATTGCTCAGTTGCTTCGGTGCGGCCCCTTTTAAGGGACCGATCACTGCGGAATAGGGGGGGTTCGTTTTTCCATAGAAAATCACGATTGTTCGGCAGCTATGCTGGCCACCCACCATGGAGTCCAACGCGGGAACGTATACAGACGTTAGCCATACATTGCTACTATAACCCTATGGTCCTGACCAAGAGAGATCATTTCCCCAGGGTTAACCCTCGCCGCCAGGAAGAAGTGAAGTGATCGGAAGATATTAGACGACAGGACAGGTATGAAGATATACGAAAGAGAAAGGAGAGAGAAGGGAACAGGAAAAGGCGACTGCCGATTTCCCCTGGGTGGGTCAGCCCAGGGGTGCCGTCTACGTGAAGCCGAGGCCAAAAGGGGTGTGTTGCCTCAGCCAGGGGGGCCTTAAAGGTCCAATCACCCGGCGTCGGCTCAACCCCCTCAGGATCCCCTTTTCCCCGGACACGGCGAAGCCACGCACGGCTAGGCGTGGGACAGAGTCGAAACCTCCCCCCGTTAGCTCGGGTCCGTGGTGTCACTACACACCAAACGCCTGCTTGCGCAGACGCCCCTGCGGGGGTTGCGCAGAACTATCAGATTTGGAAATTGTTTCCAGTGTTCGTCAGGAACCGAAAGAACAGTGCGACGAAGTTGTAATAGCTGACGCAGGTTCACATCCTGTATTTCTAGCCGAGGCTGTAAGATATGTTATAAAGTTCCTAAGCTCCGTGTCACAGCAGCAAGCTGTGCCAGAGGTAGTAAAACCTACTTTCTGGAGAGATTTGCCTCTTCTTGCGCTTTACGCACGCCTGTCCGAATGAAACTTGCAGAATTCTTTTCAAAATGAATTGCATTTCCTCATACTTTTAACTTGACATCTGCTGGGCCGATTGCTGTTCCGTATTCTATTGAATACTTATTTTAGTGAAATTTCAGTTGAGTGAACTATTTCTTTGGGTTTCTTGAAGTTCACTCAAGTGAGAGTTCACTGTAGTGGAAAAATAAGGACATTCTGCCGTAAAGGGCAAAAAACTGGGTTGCGGATTTTCGTTCCTTTTTTTCCTATAGTAAGATAGATTTGATCGAGGTAGACAAGACATTTGGCTAACTTAAAAAAAAAAGTTTAAGTTTTCCTCTTTTTTTTTTTTTTGTTCGAGCCTGGTGGCAAACGTCATCGCACCGCTTTAAAGGGGACTAGCAGAATTCTGGTTTGAGCTAGCTGGTACTGGTTCATAACTGAGGATACTTTTGGCGCAAATCAAACGAGGCCACATAACACAAAAGAACAGGACGGGCGCCGAACTTCCAACTAATTTTATTCCACAGCGGAAAGAAGATTTTATAGCACAAGCCAAACCACATGATGAGTGCGCGCGCATCACATTTTCTTAACAACCACAGAACCGCAACGTGCTGCTGAGATAACTAATCTCTTTATCTTGCAGGGATAGTGAAGCCGTGCTGACGCAGGCGTCGCCCCTTTGCCTTATGTAATAGGCCTCTTTTACTTACTCTCTCCGTTTTTTCCCTTGCTCTGCCTATAAACTTCGCCTCCGGTGAACTTGGGGTAGCATCAACACACCTTACAATGCGCTGCCATCAGGCTGCCAAATCCATTCTTTACATTGAGGCGGTGTTGCCTGGCCCTGCCGTTGAAACACTGCCCGATTTGGCCTATATACTCCTTCCCGCAACTCAATAGAATGAGGTACACAAATGCAGATGCGCACTCAGTAAAAACGATAGCATGCTTTGTAGAACACATCCTTTTTTCCCTTCTGTTCATCATAGCGCACACAGCAGAAAGTTTACACGGCGCTGGAAGTTCGGCGCCCGTCCTGTTCCTTTGTGTTATGTGTCCTCGTTTGATTCGCGCCAAAAGTATCCTCAGTTATTAAAGGGGACGCTCATAGCATCCATCCAATTGTCGCCGCCGAAACAGGTCGAGGTCGAAGCTTATCGCAGACGCCTCTAAGGAAAGCGCGAAATAGAAGCTCGCGTACAGCTGCGCTGTAATTTCGCGTGAAGGGGTATTTTAATCATCGGTAACATTTCTCTAAGAATAGTCTCTTGCTATTACAACGAGCGGTGACCATTTAACACTACCAATAATTTTGAAACCAATGGTTTTGGAGATTCTTATACAATACGGCCGGTAGACAAGCGCTGCTAGATTGCTCTCCCGCTCCGATAGCGCAACCGGCGACGCTTGCAGCGCGTCGTCTGGTGCGAACAAATTGAGGGTGGTGCGCGAGCACAGACTAGGCGTAAAAGCTCTGTCTCTCGGCTTACGCGAGTTGCGCTCGTCGAAACTAGGCTCCCAAAGCATTACTGAACTGGATACGGAAAGTAGAAAAGTAGGTATGAAAATTAATATGCATAAAACTAAAGTAAAGTGGAACAATCTTGGCCGAGAACAGCGCTTTGCGATAGGTGGCGAGACACTGGAAGTTGTAAAGGAGTACGTCTACTTAGGACAGGTAGTAACCGCGGAGCCGAACCATGAGAGTGAAATAACTTCGAAAAGCGAACGTAATCAAATGAGAGAAGTTCGTTAATCACGGTTATCGATGTTCCACGTTGTCGACTATGAAAAACATGTGATTAGCAGAGCTCAAGCGATGACGCTTAGGATGCTTCAGACGAGGTCATATCCCTCGAGAGGTTTCCTAAGCCGGATTAATCAAGATATTGATCCACAGTGCCCGGATTGCGGGGAGGCATTTAGCACTCTAGCTCATATGCTCTGGCCGTGTCCTGCGTTACGGGGCACATCACACACCAGCGAACAGGACTGGGAAGACGCCATCGCAAGTACTGCCCTCGATATCCAGTCAACGGACCGTCCAGAGGGCCCGTGAAAGAGCGGAGAGGCATGGCCTCCCGATTCCGACATGGGAGCAGCCAGCGGCGAGCCGAGGACCCCAGCGGGTCCTTCCCGGCTAGTCCCTCAGGACTTCAATAAAGTTCTTTGTCTGTCTGTTGTTTAGATGTGTACGCTGGCAGTGGCAAACGCGTACTGTAGTGAACGAACTTTCGCGGCGTGCAAAAAAGAAAAAAAAATAGAGAAACAAAGAATACACGGCCGTGGCACTAAAAAGGCCTGAGAAGGTTCGAGTCATGCCCTCCGTACCGCTGGAGCATCACCCGCTGACTTAGCCACGAGGCAGCTAGCTTAGCTTAGCTTGAACTGCTGCGAAGCAAGTAGAACTGCTCGCCTCGCCTCGTCTGTCTGTCTTTTTTTTTTCGCTTCTCGATTCGTGCTTGTACTCCCTTTTTATGAGAATATCGACTTTACTGGTGTGTAAGACTTGCTGCGCGAACGCGGCTCAGTGTGAGAGGTGCCGAATTTCAGGCGCGATGTGGTATAGGGTGACGACCTCGCGCAAAGCGCACCCGTAAACGCACACTCGAAGCAATGTACGAGTGCGCGGTGCGCGTGAAGGAAAACCGCACAATCTCCGAAGATGGCAATAACAATTCCTGAATTAAGTGCCAGTTAGATTCAGCGGCTTAAATATATACCACCCTAAAAAGTGACAAAAACAGAACAAACCAGCAAAACGATGTCAAGTTAGCTGAAAATGCAAAGGCGTTCGTTTCGGCGCGATGATGCAGCCTTGCACGGAGTTCAACTGAACGCAACCAACACGGCAACACTAACCGCGGTATGAAGTATGTCAGTGTGAACATCCAACAACGACAGATAGGTCTCACAAACTCAAGGAGTAAAAACACAAAGTTGCTTCAACATACAACCGTAATTGGATGTAAAAATGCGAGACGGCGAGCAATCACTACTGCAGTCGTTGCATGCACGCGCCGCGTTACGTACTGATTCAGGTAGTCGAAACAAACGATTTCAAGCGAAGAATTGAGTCAGTGAAAACGGTAGGCGAGACAGAGCTAGAACTTTATTCCTCTAACTACGGTGATCCACGCTTGTGTACTTTCTCTCTTGTACGACTTGTCCGGGAACTGATACACAGGCGGATCGCGTGCCGGTACTGTCTGCACTGCTGTGGCACACAGTAATACTTCGGACCTCGCTTCCGCTTTCGTGGGGTCGCTTCTACCATCGCGGAAATGCAGCTTCGCAAAGCAAGCCTCTCGGTGCAGCGTGCCAAGCTCACGGCGCAACGTCTAAGCTCCCCGCACCGACCGAAGAACGCGTGCGCACGCGTGCCGCCGCGGTCGGCTGTCGGTGAAACAGGCGCGCCCTCCGCCGCGCTTATTCCCAGTTTCACCAGCGCTTCTCTCCAGAGCCGCAGCGCGGCGCTGTCGTCGCTCCGCAAACTTCAGCTTTGGTTCCCTATAGGCGAGATGGATGCTCTCAGGCAAGGGTTGCCGTTGGTGGCTACTTTGCGCCAAATTGGCTACTTTTGGACCCCGTTGGCGACGAAAATTTCCAGTTGGCGCCATGGCTCTTTTTAAACTTGTGGTTTTACTCATTCAAAATGGTTTTATCTTTGTTCATCAGTAGTAAAGACTTTGCTGATAATACCGCTTCTGTTCTATATGGCTATAAATTTGGCGATAATATGAAATGACATGGCTACTTTGGCTACTTTTGGCGTGAGTTCTGGCGCCTTTTCATGTACACCCAACGGCAACCCTGCCCTCAGGTGAAGGTCTGGTTGTGGCTTATCACTCAATGATACAGAGTGTCATTCAGTGATACTCTGTATCATCCGAGCTCCATGGCTTCGCCTTAGGGCTCGTATATTTCAATAAGCCACCAGTGAATACGTTTCCAACAAAAATGGTACGCATTATTATACTTCTCCAGCGAACAAAGGTGAGGGTGTTCATGTAAACAACCTTTAGCTTCAGCTATGTTATTGTCCCTGCGTCGTGAATTAATAAAGACACGACAATTTCTCGTGAGACTCGCTCGAAGAAAAGCCTGAAACCGACCTCGCGTGGCACTAATCATCAGAATTCTATCGTGCTCTTCCTTGCAACGTTAGGAGTGGACATCGTGAAGACGACGGTGGCGATTCCGCTCGGCTAAATTGTCACTGTGTGTATGCGAAAATATGTGCAGCATTCCTAGAAGACCGCTTCACGGTTTTCAGGCGAGCGGCAGCGTTATTATAAGTTCAGCCGGTGGACCAAGTTCGCGTCGAGGAAGATTTAGGAATATCTGGGTGAAGATAGCAGCGACAATTTTCCAGTCTACACGAGTAACAGATGGGCTTCAAACTACTGCGAGAGCGAAATTTCGGATTCTGAACGCCTTGCCTGCTGACTTGATAAGGAGGGATGCGGGCGTGTTTAACTCATTTTTTTTTCTATGGGCCAAGAGGTAGAAGGCCATCAAAATGGCACGCGTTTAACTCGAGGAACGCGAAAAAAATTATTGAGATCAGCATTGCTGGCTACAGTCAGCGACATATTGCATCTGTTATGAAGAGGCCCCTAAAAACGGCAAACAAGATAGTGCACGCATTCAAGAAGGAACGCCGTGTGAAGGACTTTCCGCACAGGCGCTGTCCACGGACAACGACTGCAGACGAAGATCGTGCGATTATAACTGCAGTAGCAGTGAGACCGCAGACAACGGTTCGTGAAGTTCTAAAGGAACTCGGTATGAAGGCGTGCGAGACGACTGCGAAGCGTCGCCTCGCAGAAGCTTGTCTCAGAAAGGGGGTTGCCTGCAGGAAACCACTGATTCGATATACCAACCACGATGATTGGACCACCTCCGACTGGGAAAATGTTGTATTCACTGACGAGAACTCATTTATGACCCGGTGGGGCCAGAGACAAAATGTGTGGCGCCCGCAAAACAGTCGGTAGGTGACGTTTCATGCTTAAAGGTAATAACACCAATTTACAAAATGCTGAAAAACCTGTACCAGACGATTACCGCCTTTATGCATTTGGTGATATTGTAGCGTCTTACATCCCGTAGACTGAAGAAAGAACTTCATATTCAAGGCATGATGTTAGATTACGTTCACGAACGTTAATATACGGTTGTGCTTTCTCCTATCACGAGTATTATCTTCATCGGTATTAGTTATTATTTAACGCTGATTCGGTATATCCTTAGAGTAGAGACATGGAAGACGCGGCAGTTGTCTGACTGCTGCCACAAACAGGCACACCGCCAGCCCAAGTGAAATCTCGAAATGAGACAATACAAATAACGAAATAAGTTGAATGGAATAGGAAAGTGATTAAAAACCTAAAACAGTACTAAAGGTAGACATGAACAGGCGTTGATAAATATACATGCTATGTAGCACAGCGGATACCACATTGCTGGCGTAAATGAAGCGTATTCGAGACAAGTAAAGTGACTTCATTTGCTGTCAATGGGCGATCTAATGATGCATTTTTATAGTTACAGACCAGAAAAATTGAAGGACACTTTGTACATTCCAAAGTGTGTTCGGCGAAAGCGTGTGGCCATTCCACTCATTATGCCATGTCTTTTTTTCTTTTAAACTCTCAGTGGCATAAGACACAAACCTAATGGGTGCGTGTTTTCTTCTTTAATTTTTTACCGCGAATCGCAGCGAGACGCGAGACTCATCTTCCTCCGTTCGCATGCGTTAGTATTTTCTCGCGCTTTGCGCATCGTGCAAACGGCATCCGCGTTCCAGCTCTTAAGTTGACGGACCCTTTGTAAATTGGAAAGTGTATTCCGTGAACGCCTGGGTCCATTGAGACGGCGTCGGTCAGAATGATTGCAAACTCTGGTAACAGCGACGCTACGCAAGCAAAGCGCGAGCGCTATAGAGTCCGACGCGACCGGCGTCCGTCTGCGCATCCCGGCGGCCACCTGGCTCAGTGCCAGAGCTCGGATGGACGGACGGACGGACATGGACGGATGAACGGACGGACGGACAGACGGATGGATGGATGGACGGACGGACGGACGAACAGACACAGACAGACAGACAGACGGACGGACGGACGACGGACGAAGGTCGGACGGACACCGGACGGACGTGAGCATGAGACATTAAAGACTTTCGCCTGAAAGATTACACCATCCACTGCTAAAGGGAACCATGTGTAGATGCGAAGCAGCGGGCGCTAACGCTTACACTGGCGGCGGCGTTGACGCTGGCGCTCATCGCAGCGTTGCACAGGAGAGAAACCTGGGGGGGCGCAAAGCACGCAGTGATGGACGGTTGTTTCCTACTGGAACATCCCAATCGCTGCTGGGCAATGAGAGACAGAAGACTCGGACTGGACACAGAGACCCGCAGTTCGCTTTTAGTTAACGCGCACGCTGCGAATTTTTCATCGTTCGGCAACGCACAGGAGAAATCTCCCACCGGCACCACCTTGGAGGTCAAGATCCATTGCCATATATACGGGGTGGCCAGTGAACGGTTGTGCAGCGCGAGCAGTCGGTTTTTTCAACCAAGAAACTCGCTAGCAGACGCTGCCTGCGTCGGCGTTGCGTGGCGAGAGAGGGGGAGCGTAGGAGAGGAGAGAGGGGGGGGAGGGGACGCGCATGCGCATTGGGGGGTGTGGTTGCCGCGGGGGGGGGGGGGGGATGCCTAGAGGAGAGAGATGGGGGAGGGGACGCGCATGCGCAGTGAGGGTGTAGACGCCGCGGGGAGGGATGCCTAGAGAAGAGAGAGGGGGGAAGCATAGGAGAGGGAGGGGCAGGGGACGCGCATGCGCAATGGGGGTGTTAGCGCCGCGGGAGGGATGCCTAGAGGGGGGGAGGGGACGCGCATGCGCAATGGGTGTGTAAACGCCGCGGGCGGGAGGGATACCTAGAGGAAAGAGAGGGGAAGCACAGCAGAGGAGGTGCGTGGGGGAGGGTTTGCGCATGTGCAGTAAGGGTGGTGAGGACGCACACCACCAGCACTAGCGCCGGACGGACGGACGGACGGACGCCGGACGGACACCGGACGGACGGACACCGGACGGACGTGAGCATGAGACATTAAAGGCTTTCGCCTTAATACCTCCAGCGAGTGGCGGCAAGAGGCCGTTCAGCAGCGTGCGTGTGGGGGGCTCGTGACCAAAGAAGGGCTTGGTCCGCTAGTCCGCATAGAAGACATATATACGTTTGAGGGCAACTGCTCGAGCCTGGGCGACGTGATGGTGCCCTACTTGCTCAATGGACCCTTCCCGGATGGTGATTACATCTTAAAGCAAGACAACTCGCCCGTTCATACATCCCGAAGGGTGACAAGGTTTTTCGAGGATCGTGGCATTACCGCTCTCAGCTGGCCGCCTCAGTCTCCAGACCTTAATATCATCGAGAACGTGCGGGGGCTCTTCAAAACTGCGCTGCCGAGTCAGCCTCTGCAAGGACTGTCAACAGACGACCTTTGGGGTGCCATAGAGGAAGGGTGCGAGCGGCTGGGAAGCGACAGGTCACTGACGGCTGCCTTGTACAACTCGCTGCCCTCAAGAATCGCAGCTGTCGTCGAAGCAAATGGGGATGCCACGAGGTATTGAGATGTGTCTCATTGCAACACAGTAGGGTACGCATTTGGGCTGGTTGGTTCATGATTTCCAGTGCAAAACAGCGCTACAACACGGAAAGAAGAAAGGACACAAACCATGGACGCTGACTAACAACCAAATGTTTTTATTCTACCAGTCCGGATATATATACTCCACCACAAGTGGCGTCAAAATACTATGATGAAAGCGCGCGTCTCATTCCTGAAGCGTATCGCATTTATAAAGGCGGCGAGGCATGTGTTAGCCTCCCTTCGATTTCCCTCCATGCGAAGGAGATAACATTTCTGTCCCAAGCATTTGTATTGCCTCTGCGCAGGCTGCATGATTATCGTTTTTTTTTTTTTTTTGCTTTTCTGTTTTCTTGAGATTGCGGTGGAGTATATATATGCGGACTGGTAGAATGAAACACATTTGGTTCTCAGTCAGCGCCGTGGATTGTGTCCTTTCTTCGTCCCGTCATGTAGCGCTGTTTTCTACTGGAAATCATTACAACACGCTTCAGCTTTTTTTTTCTTTTTCTGAACTTGAGACAAAATGTTTCGTATATTTTAGGTCAATAAATGTATTGAAATGTGGTGCATTTCGCGATCGCGTATTTTACCTTACAGATGCATTTAATAAATTTTTTGGCAAACATATGAAACATTATTTTTTTTTGCTTCAAGTTCTTTTACGTCGCAACATCTCCTTCGCGGTCACTACGACCAGGGTGCGCTTTTATTGTGCCTGGCGTTATTGCATCAAGCGCACATATACTAAAAGCCAAAGTACATTCTCTCTCGGCCGACAGACCAGTACTTTCCCGGTAAGTGAGACTCTGCCTCAAGGGAAAATTTCCACGGCCTGCAGTGATGCACTTTCGAAAATGAAAACAACTACCAGACCTTCACCTGAGTGCATCCTTCTTGCCTATACATCTCTCGTTTCGGCGAAGCGAAACTCGCGTAAGCCGAGAGACAGAGCTTTTACATGAAGACTGTGCGCGCGCACCACGCTCGATTTGTTCGCTGCAGACGACGCGCTGCAGGCATCGCCGGTTGCGCTATCGGAGCGGGAGCGTAATCGAGCAGCGCTCGTCTACCGGCCGTGACTCGTTATTTTGTTCGCCGATAAATGACGCCAAATGCAAACTTTCTTTAGCTGTCGGTTGATGGCGCTGTAGGCGGCCGCCCCAGAGCGCAGGCCACGCGCTCGCGTGTTCCCTTTCATGAAAGACGACAGTGTACATCTTCAAGATGACGGCTTCGCGCACCCTGGCGGATTGTCACGACTATCGTTGTTTTTGTTCGCTTAGTTTTTGTGGTTCGCACCCACTGTGGAGTACTGGTCAAGAAGTGGGCGGTGTATCAATTAATAGAAAATTTAATAGTAGAGCAGTTTTAACAAATAATTTTTTTTTTAGAATTAAAGACGAAGTTTAGGTGCAATATAACATGCAGACATACTTGTATTACGCATAACACAATGATAATGATATTATTAATAATCATTAACCTTCCACCATTCTAGTACTCTTGGACAGGTTTTCACTAAGCATCAATGTGTCATCCTCGATTTATTTATTATCCAGCATTGAATAACATTATACATTGTGTTATAAGCAGCCCATCTGTTTACATTACATCGAAGAAATTAGTAACAATGAATACAAAGTCCCGTTCTAAAAATTGCTGAAAACAACGAACACATTAGAACACAAACCTTTGTTGGCATATTTCTTTAAAATACATTCTACGGATACTTATGTAGTTCTTGGACATCTCCAAGACTGTTTAAAACTTTAAATAACATTTATAGTGAAATTTTCTAATGGAAGCAGACATGTTCAATGAATGATAAAAAAAAGGTCCCGCCGATGAACATTGTTTTTTGCAGTCCACGATCGCCGGCCACCCTCCAATTAGGAATTAACCGGTGCACATTTGCACAAGTAATTTAGACGATGTTCTCTCAAGATGTAACAGCTAAGTGAGCTTCTCTGCAGTGAAATAAGTACGTGTCGACAACATGGATGTCGGTCGTCGCTAATCTGCTCGACGGTGGAAGGTTTGATATGTTGTACATAAGTGGTGGAACATTCAAGCGTAATCGCTGGTGCTCGCGTTCACTCCTGGCTACACTTCTCATTCTGAACATCACCGAAGAAGAAGACGTGAAGCGGGCGCAAGCTGCTGGCTTCGAGGATTTTACGACAGGAAGTTATAAGCGAATGCAATGCTACCTGTGAAGCCGTGCCGTCAAGCGTCCAGCAAGTCTTTGTTGCGCCAGAAGGAAGCCGCGAGACCCAGAACATCAAAGCAAAAGGCGGAAGCTCCTGGACCTCGATCACCAGGACGATGCGTGAGTGCTTCCGTCGCCAAATTCAAAAAGCCACCACCGCGTCTTCCTGTGCCAGGGATATCAATGGCTCCCGAAGCAGCGCGAAATGAACGTGGTTCCTCCAAATGCTGCGAGCGCCCTCGAATTTCACTGGTGCCGGCTCAACCAGCCAGTTGTACTTCACAAGCGAAAGCGAGAGATCGCGGAGGAACACAGCCACAGCAAATGAAGCAAGTTGAGTCACCGAAGCGGTACCTGAGTCCAGATGAACGTGACGGCAAACCTATACGAGGCAAGACCTTGCGCGTACACTCCCGCAGTTCCAGTGAACGTCAATCGTAGATACACACGGTACGCCAAAGGAGGAAACGAATATGATGCGCCTGTTGTAGGTGAAAAAGATATTTTAGAACAGAAGGCTCGAAGACGTGTGAGAAACCGGTCTCAGGCTACGGTACAAGAAGCTGCCCAAGCCGGCTACGTGCCGAGTGACGCCGACAAGCACCGTGGTGTACCGCGGAGACAGTATTCACCGAATGCGGTCGAAGCGAAGAAGCTTAGCATGAAGTCGTCTGCTGGTGCAACGTCAGCAGCGAAAAGGGCAGATTTTGTGGTCCCCCCTGCAAAGCAATTGTCGCGGGAAAGGCCCACCGAAAAAGTCCGCTACGTCTCTACCGACTGGTAACATTCTTAAATCTGCCTTGCCGTCTGCAAAGTCTGCGAAGGACGAACTGCTCCGGGCAGTGCCCATTCCCGCAGGGTCTGCGGATCCTATAAAGCAGGAGTGGCCACCAGCTCGCTCACGGGGTGACGTCGAAAAAGCCAGGTGTGCAACAATATGATGGACGGCGAGGACACACGCGAGCATCAACTGCTGGCGCACGGATCGAGCCGGCTGAAATCCACGGACCAGGAACCGTGCAACGCGCTGGAAAGTTTGACCCTTTCAAGCCACCGTCATCCGTGTTGGAAGATCTCGTGCAGGCGTCGGAGGACACCTTCATGCCACCTCGCCCGACCGCAGCGCCTGACAAGTTTCAAAAGAAGCCTCTGTCATCATGTGTCGGCCTTGATGACTCATCCGAGACGACCGATGACGCGCGGAAGCGTGGAGTTAACACCACCATGGAACGCGACCAGATCGTGGCAATGCAAGGGGTGGCCGGCATTTGTATTCTTGCGATCATCATCGCAGCGACGCTGTTTATCGGCTACTATGTTTCGTGGAGCATCGAAAGCAGTGAGGAGAGCACTTACACTCCGCTCACAGCCGTCGACGCCGGCAACGAAAGTAATCGCGTACCGCCAATTTTCCCGTCATACCTCAAGAATAAAAAGTGGATGCAGTCGGAAGCACCGAAATAACATCGGCCATCCTTAAACGTGAGGCAACTTCGGTTTCCCCACGCAAGCAACGTTCGCAAATGACGGATGTAGTACTTACCCACGTACTGACGCCGGACGATTTGAAATGGAATCTCACTTCCTTCTCCTCAATCGGAACTTTTACGTTGAATATATATTTCGTGTTGTGCGCTTTCTTGTGCTGTCTCTGATCGATGTTGTCAGTTGGATTAGGTAGAGTAACATAATTCCTTCCACAAAAATACTGCATCGCAGTCGCAGTCCACCATAACAATGCATGACAAGAAGTGATGCATTGTTAATATCTGAGGTTTTACGTCCCAAAACCACGATACGAATGTTAGAGACGCCGTATTGGAAGGCTCCGGCAATTTCGACCGTGTAGTGTTCTTCAATTTGCGCGGACATCGCACATCACACGGGCCTCTAGCTTTTCGTCTCCGTCGAAATGCGACCGCCGTTGCCAGGATCGAACCCGCCGCCTTCGCGTCAGAAGCCGAGAACCATAACCACTGTTCCACCGAGGCGGACGAGTGGTGCGTTGTTGAATATACAGCTGTGTCAGTAGTTTGATCGGCACATTTGCCCGATCTTTGTTAATTCGCTTTATAATTTATGTCAGCTACTATCTATCTATCTATCTATCTATCTATCTATCTATCTATCTATCTATCTATCTATCTATCTATCTATCTATCTATCTATCTAATTTAAACGATGCAGCTACTATTTTACGAGTAACATCTTAAGTAAGAAATTCACGAATAAATACTTGGGCGTGATGATGCCAGGCGACTGCCATCAGAATGCACACGCGGGCCGTGTGGAGGCTAAAGCTCCAGTTTTCTTTTAACTATATTCAAAGAAATTTTACTATGCGCAAATGATAACCTTAAAAGTATGGTACCTACCTTGTGTAATGCCTCTTTTGGAATATGTGGACACTCATTGGAGCCCGCTTGGAAATATGTTTGATTAGTAAACCAGAAGAATATAAAACAATGTAGCCAGGTTAATTTTGATAAGGTACTAAGAAAGGAAGTGCAGTTGCAAAGCAATGAAAAAAATAACAGTTGAGTTAGGAATCATTGTGGCCTAGCCGGAAAAATTTGAATGTCAAGCGACGAATGGCAAGCAGGTCGAAACGTGTAGCGCGCTGCTCACGCACACATGACGCACGAAAACAACACGCACAGGACGAGAGAGAACTAACAACGTTCACAGCTCGACAGTTAACGCGCTGCTCAAACAAAAAAAATGCCCCCACCTCCCCGAAGGGAATCGTGAGGAAATGCGAATGCATTTCGCGCGCGCTTCACTCCATTTATATATGGTGGTTGTGGTTCGAAGAAGGAAAAGGCGCCTAATTTCTGCAGCCCGGTCGGGAGCACGGCGCAGCGCCTGTTTTTTAGTTTTTTTTGTGTTTTTAATTTTTTTGTCTTTTTTATTTTTTTCTAATTTTTTTTTCATATATAGCTCCGCCGAGCTCCCGCGATGCGAGCGCCCTCACGCGTCAGAGCGCGCTCCTCCTCTCCACTCACTCTCCGCTACTCCGCCCGCACCACCTGCTCCGGTTGCTAGGGGCGAGGATAAGCGCGCGCGCCCGCAGCTGTTGCTATGGGTGAGGGAGTGAGAGCGGAGAGATAACACCTGCCGCGGACAACGCCTACGCCGCACAACGCCGGATGCCTGACATAGCCCGACTATGAAATGCATTCGCATTTAAAACGACGCGCGAAACGTATTCACAGGTACAGACCAGCGCGAACTAGCAAGTGTCACAGTTGTTACTTCGCTGTGTTTGAAAAGCGTGTTCTTTTCGCAAACGGGGGGGACTGCCGCGAGCGAAGTGACCTTCGTGTGCTCGGTAACTACGACGCAATTGTTCCGGCGAAAGCCCAATTCTCCCCCACCGCAAGATAAGCGCGTGCGCGAACGGGCGTCTACCCCCCCACGGGGCAAAGTGCGCGAGCGCATGAGCGCGGGCGTCGCGTCGAGAGGCGCGCCGAGCTATGGCCCCGCCGAGCTTGCCGAGTACGCCCTTTGCGCCATCTCGCTGGTAATGCTGCAAACACGCTGAAAAACTCGCTGTATATAAATAGCTCGCCGTTTGAAAGTTGAAGGACGTGCGCTTTCGTGGCTCAGCGGTTAGCGCCGCGCGCTGCAAAGCGAGAGGTCTCCCGTTCGATGGCCGCGCGTCGGAAACATTTTTCTGAATTATTTTCTTTCTGGCTTTTATAAATATATAGATACATATACATATACGAGACATGACGGCGACGGCGAAAACCAGCCGAGAGTGTCCATATAATTGCTATCGCAATAAAGACTTGAAGTTAAAGCTTCTGCATGAAATACTTAATAAAAAAAAACTGAAATTGAGAGCAGAAGGTACTTACAACCAATAAATGGTTCTAAAAACGTTGCTTACAAGCGTAAAAGCACAAGGGGTACGTGTTGAAATTAAAAGGTACGAAACGTTGTAACAACATAACCGTTGGCATACATGTGTACCTCGCAAAGGGAGAACGTAGCGAGACATCTAGGGATGCGATTGGAGTATCCGCCATGAATAGGAGCATGCGGGGGGCACCCGCATGAACCAGAAGTTTCTTATGAAGTTTCTTATGAAGCGCGCCGTCCTATTCACGCAGCACTGCGTGTGAGGTCAGGCTGGCGTTCACATTGCAAAATTCGACGATCGAAGAGTGGCGAGGCGTTTTCTGATTTCCGACAGCAGAAGGTGTAAAACCAGCCGCCATTCATCGCCTGCGGTGTTTGGTCCCCTGAATAACTATCTTAAAGGGAAGCGCTTGAACTTGGACGACGAACTGAATGACGCTGGGCAGACTTGGTCACATCACGGCCACAGGAATTATGGGAAGAGGTAATCCTTCGGGTCGTTCTTCAATGGGATTGTTGTTCTCAGGCCTACGGTGTATGCTTTGAATAAAGTCTTCATTTACACACAAAGCCTCGTTTCGTACCTTCTTATTTGAGCAACCCTTGTATATATCTGTAGGGCATGATCACCAGTCCGAAATATCGAGCCAGGGTAGTAACTGGAGAGGGACCACGAATAGTCCGTAAAATGGACTCGAACCTCTCGTTATTGCAAAGGACACAGACATATATACACAACAGAGACACATACACAACGCCATCTCTCTGGTTAAAAGAGCAGAGCTAAACGGAAATTTAAATCACGTCACAACAGCCAGGACGAATGTGTAATGCAAATTATTTTACAACGAGCTGTTAGAACCTCGTCAGATTTGCTATCCCATCCTGCGCAGCTTCGGGAATGTTCTACAGAAATGTTCGACAAAAGTCCTAATGTAACAACGCTGAGTAGTGGAATTCGGCCAATTTTTGCACTCGTTTTTTCCCACGGACGACTACTTTATGCACATGTGTATGCGAATGTGCAAGAGAAGCAGTTCTGAGCAGCGGGGTTTGCCCAATTTCTTTGGCATATAAGTTGGTTTTGTCCGCTCATGTGTTCCCTTCTTCACTTTTGGTGCACCAGTGGTGAGTAGTGGAATTTCCGGTATTTTCTGTGGCACATACGTGCGATAGCGGTTTTCGCGCAAACACAGACGGAATGCCGTAGCAATGCACAGCATCGCTGTAATTACGTGTCTAAGTCCTCTGAGTATTCTTTCTTATATGTTAAATTTTCGGTGAGGTGGTGGCTATACCCTGCGTTGCAGCCTGTGATGTTCAAGGATCGATGAGAAGGTATAGTTACGGTCTATCGATAGGCTCTACCCTCTACCTAAAGAAAGCCACTATGATAGACCTGAACATTGAGCGCCTATGTCAATTAGACAGACCCATCGCCCTCACAGACGCACAACAGCGCCATAAAAGGTGAAAACGTCATCGAAATGTAGGAGTGAAAGCTCGCCTCCAAAGACCAGAAGCAACAATGATAGAGGGACAAGGTGGCGGTGAAAATCGGAGGGCCTCCTGGGATGAGGGAACAACCCACACAGGGTTGAACCAGGGCTTGCCCCAGTATGATGGTTATCATGATGCTCCTGCGATGATTCGCGCCTACCCACTCGACGGAATCGACCAACAGTCGGGCGGTTCATATAGACCGCAATATACTGATTCGAAGTGAAGGGTTCGCTATCATCACTGTTATCATCATTTACATCTGCTGTACCTCTCTTTGCTGCCTTGTCATCCTCAAGGTCAGAGAAGAAGAAGACGTAAAGAGTGGCCGAACTGCTACCTCCTAGGAAGATTTCCAAGATAGAAAGAAGCTAGTGCAATGATACCTCTAAAGCCATGCCGTCAACCGTCAAGCAAGTCTGTGTTGCGCCAGAAGGAAGCTGCGGGACCCAGACCATCACAGCAAAAGGCGGAAGCTCCTGAGCCTCAGTCACCAGGGCGATGCGTGCGTGCTTCCGTTGCCAATTCCAAGAAAGCACCATTCCGTCCTGTGCCAGGGTTATCGATGGCTCCGGCGTCACCGCGAAATCAGCGTGCTTCTTCCAAATGCTGCAAGTGTTCTGAATTTCCACCAGCGCCTGCCCAGCCAGCTAGTTTAGAGTCTCCATCAAAAGGGAGAGATCGTGGAAAAACGCAGCCGCAGGAAAAGTGGAAAGTGGAGCCAACGAAGGTGAACCTGGGTCCAGAGGAACGTGAGCGCAAATCTTTGCGAGGAAAGGACGTCCGCCCACAGTCCTGAAGTTCCAGTGAACGTCAATCGTAGATACACAAAGTACGTCAATGAAGGAAACGAATATGCTGAGCCCGTCGTCGGTGGAGAACGCATGTTAGGACAGAAGGGTGAACAACGTGCGAGAAAGCAGTCGCAGGTTGCGGAACAAGAAGCAGCTCGCACCGACTTTCAGCTCGCAGCGTCCTCTGCCGCAAGACCTGCGGATCTTTGCCAGCAGAAGAGGCCATCAGCTCGCTTACAAGGTCAAGTCGAGGAAGCTGGTGTGCAACGATATCCTGGCGGGCCAGGATACCCGCGAGGATCAACTTCTGCCGCACGGGTCATGCTGGCTGAAGTCCGAGGACCAGAAAACGTGCAACAGGCGCCGAAGTTTGATCCCTTCAAGACGCCTTCGTTAATTGTGCAAGAATTCGTGGAGGTCTCGGACGCCAGCTTCATGCCGCCACGCAACACCACACTACCTGAAAACCTTCGGAGGAAGTATCTGTCGTCACTTCCCGGTTTTCACGAGTCACTCGAGACACACCTTGCGCGGAACAGAGTGCTTGGCAACGTGGAACGCGATCAAATCGTGACAATGCAAGGCGTGGCGGGTTTTTGTGTTATCGCAATCATTCTCGCCACGGTAATGTTTATCGCATACTATTTTTCGTGGAGCATTGAAAACAAAGAAGAGAGCATTTCCACTCCTTTATTTACCAACGACGCCAACAACGAGAATAATACCCTGCCAGTATTTCCGTTATACAAGGGGCATACAAAAGTTGAGTGATACCGTCGGGATCGCCGAAATACCGTCGGCGAGTTTCTCACGTGCGGCAGCGTATGTCTCCACATGCAAGCAGCGTTTGGAGATGACGCAGGTCACCATGTACTGTCTGCTTGACGATTGCAAACGAGAGACTTCATACAAGCACATCGACAGTGTTACGTGGAATACATGTTTCGTATTGTGGGCTTTCTTTTGCTATCCCGAATCCAAGTTGTTTGATTATACAGTGTAACAGAATTCTTTGTAGAACTATATTCCACAGTAGTCGCGCCATTGACAATTGTTTGTCAGGCTGGCAATACCCTGATGTCACGTGTTGCATGTACAGCTGGATCAGTCATGTGATAGGCGCACACTTGCAAGGTCTTGTTAATTTCACTTGAATTACATTGAATTACGCATTAGCGAGTCCGTCATCGACTATCCGACTTATAGGAACTCTAAGTTCGGGGGAAGTGCGCGTTCGGAATAAATAACGTTTTCAGTTCATTATAGCACAGTGTAAGTTTCTGCGAGCCGAGATTTTCCTTTCGATACTGGTGAGATAACTTCAACGGTAGGTACACACGTTAATGTCGCACCCACTAGATGACTCTCTTGAAGTGTTATTGGTTGCTTCAATTGAATCAGTAATTTCAGCTATTTGGAGTCTCGCTTGAGAACAAAACCATAACGAGTTGTTACTGCGCCTCAGGGGTCTGAGCGTATCTTTAATTAACGTGTAAATTTCAGTGGCAGATCCCTATAAGGAAACGGATGATGTCTTTGTGTTAGATTTGTACACTCGCTTGATGACAGTAACCTGGTTAATAATATGTGGGGTTTTACGTCCCAAAACCACGATATGATTACGACGGGCGCCGTAGTGGAAGGCTCCGGAAATTTGGACCATCTGGTGTTCTTTAACGTGCACTGACATCGCACAGTACACGGGCCTCTACCATTTCGCCTCCATCGAAATGCGACCGCCGCGGCCGGGATCGAACCCGCGACCTTCAGGTCAGCAGCCGAGAACCCTAGGCACTGATCCACCGAGGCGGACGACAGTAACCTGGTTAAGTCAACATGAATGGCATGCTTCCAGCCTTCAGGAGAGATGTAAGTTGAGCTTTGGAGTCAATAGGAGCAAGATAATAAAGTGGATGAGGTGGACAATTGACCAATTTCGCCATATTCACTGCGCTGCTCACAACGCATTGCCACCGAAGTGAGTAAATTCGTCATTGGTGTCCCAGAGGTCGTAAGTACCGACAGAGGTACGGCATTCACTATGGAGCGCCATCAAGCGATTCTGCGATACACTGAAACAAGTCGCCCCACGATTCCCGACTACCACCGGCACATGAACCACCCCTTGAGCTTCGTACAAGAACGCTTTCTGCCTACAGCAAACATTGCTTTGACCCGCCTCAGTGGCCTAGTGGTTATGGTGCTCGACTGCTGACCAGCAGTTCGAAGTATCGAATCCTGGCCGCGGCGGCCGCATTTTCGATAGAGGCGAAAATGCTTGAGGTCCGTGTACTTAGATTTAGGTTCAAATTAAAGAATCCGGGTGGCCAATATTTCCGGAGCCCTGCACTACGGCGTTTCTCATAATCATAAGGTAGTTTTCAGACGCTAAGCCCCAACAGTTATTATAAGCATTGTTGTGAACATATCCGCCGAACTTTCTTGTGTACGGCACGTAAAATTCGCTAGCGTGGCTCAGAATTTCACTTTCCGAAACATGCTCTTATACCGAGGCCCGTGAGGTTTCGAAGCAGGGGGTGGATGCCAGAATTCACCGTTTCACAGATTGCTGCTATTGGGCGATGGCTTACATGAATGAAGAACGTCATTTGGATCACACGCATTTCCTACTGTTCCCACTGGTATATTAACAGTTGTAGCTCAGTGAAACTGGATAAAATAAGTACACTGCACGAAAAAAAAATTTGGAGGACGCTTGAGTTTCGTCTTGAAGAGTAGAGCGCGATAGCGGAATCGGCCCTGTGTGCATCGCTTTCTGAATTGGTAGCCTAGCTTCGGTTCTCGGTGCATGCCTCACTCGTGCCGTTAGGAAAACGAACGATTGTGCGCGTAGCATTGGCTGTTTTAAACTATCCTGGTATGTCTACTGGAACAGTTAAGCGGCCAGTACGACATAATTCTTCATTTTGAGATTCAGCGAACGACCCACTACGCGTCCGTAAGGCAACACGCGCCAACCTACGCAGCTGCTGAATTGGTGATGCTTTTACCGCTAATGATGATGAAATATGTATGAGCACTTTGTAATGCGTGGGCATTTCAAAAATCCACTCATTGCGCAATTCACATGTTTTGATGCCTTGCGCGATTACCGCTTCTGCCACGCGTTATTACATGCGTTAAGGAGACTCCTTCCAGTACCTCACATTGATATAGCGTTATTTAGTTGTTTTTTTTGAACAGCTTTAACCAATAGCGTTAATCTGTGGTAGAACACCAGCTTG